>CM038681.1:658016367-658173305 GCA_021605205.1 Aegilops longissima | reverse complement strand
CCCCTTCCCGGTCGGCGAAACCCTAGCCGACCCCATCCCCTCGATCCCTTCTCCTCCCCACCGTCCGGGCCAGGATCAGCCCGATCCCGTCGGCCCCGACGCCGACGCTCCACCCCCCCGCGCCGCCCGTCCTCACCTCCTCCCTCCTCCTCGGCCGCGCGAGATGCCGCGCCCACCTCGCCGCTGACGCCAGCGCCCGGATTCGGCCCGACCACCTCGCCTCGCCCGGAACCGCCCGTCACCGCCAACGCCTCCCGCCCTCCTCCTCGCGGTGCGTCCCCGACCGTCCCAGCCTCCCAGCCTGCCGAGACCCTCTGCGCCTCCCCCGTGAGCATCGCCCGCTCCTCCTCTTCCCCCCCTCCCCAAGGCCCGGGCCGCGCCCGACCCTCTCTCTCTCTCTTCCTCGCCCGCGACCACATGAGCCTCGCCGTGACGCGCCGCCGACCCGCCCGCTCAGGCCTCCCTCCCTCGCCGGAACTCCCCAGCGGAGCTCCTCTCTGCCTCGGCGCGCTCGGGGTAGCCCGTGCAGCCCCCCTTCGCCACCCCCAAACGCGCGGCCCAGCGGCTGCGCGCCAGCAGCCGAGGGCCGTCGCCGCCACGCCGGGTTGCGCCTTTGCCGCACCAGCGCCTCCCTCTCGCCGTCCTGGCCACGCCCCTGCGCCCGTAGCCCGCTTCCCCGATTCGAGCGGGGCGGCGCCACCGCCGCTCCCGTCGCTGGTCCGGCCAGCTCCGGCCTCCTAGCGTCGCCTATTCCCACCACTCGGCAGGCGTCGACCCAGCGATAAAGGCCCCCCTCGACTCGTTCATGCCCCTGTCGCCGACTCGTCCCTCGCCCAACTCCGGCGACCATGACCTCGGCAGCGGCGCCGTTCTGCTGTCCCAGCCATCGCCGTTTCCGTGGTTGGGCGTGCGGCAGCGTCAGCGTTCGACGCTACCGGCCACGCCCTTTTGGCGCCCCATAGCCCTTTTCGATCCCCCCATGCGCCGCCCCTGAGTTGGCTCATGGGAGCTCTCTCCGGCGTGGCGCCCGACGTGGCCGACCGAGCCCCCCCCCTAGGGTCACTGCTGGTGGCCCCAAGGGCCCGGCTGACCAGTTGACCGAGTCAGCGCAGTGGTAGGTAGCCCGGTCGGCGACGTAAGGGCCCTGCTTGCCGCCAGAGGCCCTTGTTGGTGGGCCAGGCCCCTTTGACTGATGGCCGTGGTCGACAATGCTGATGGGCACTTTCGGTGCCAGCGACCATGAGGTCCCACCCGAGCGTTAAAATAAAAATAAATGATAATTAAAATATTAATTAATTAATTAAGTAAATAATTAATTTAATTAATCTGATTAATTAACCTAATGGCTAATTAACCTAATTAACTCATTGTTAATGAACTAGCAGTATAACTGACGGGAACCACATGACGGAGTTGACCAAGTCAACTCTGTTGACTTGTTGTTGTCGGCATGACATCATGCTGATGTCATAAATCTATTTTTCAATTAATTAATTAATTAATTAAATTCGAGAAATTAATAAAATCTTTAGAAAATCATATCTTTTAATCCGTAACTTCGGTTAAAATATTTTCAACATGAAAGTTGCTCGAACCATTTGAGGCGAATCCGGATAAGCAGTCCATTAAATCCGCCACACCCCCTAACCTACCGAACCCTAACTTTCCCCTCCGGCTCCTCCGCTCGAAAACCACGAAACACCGGAATACTTTTCGGATGTTTCCCTATAACAGTAGCACCTCATACCACGTTAGGGCACGCCTAGCATCGTTACTTGTCTTGTCATGCATCAATATGCATCTGTTTACTTGTTATTCATTGTTTCTTCCCCTCTTCCCTCCGTGAGACTACGAGACCGACGCTGCTGCTGCTGCCCGGTTAAACTACGGTGTTGATTTAATTCTCTCTTGCCAGAGCAACCAGGCAAGCCCCCCCTTGATCACCGTGATATCGCCTACTCTTCTCTATCTGCTTGCATTAGAGTAGTGTAGCATGCTCTGCTTTCGAGATACTCCTATCTTTCTTTGCATAGCCCGTCCTTGTTACTCTGTTGTTACCTTTACCTGCAATCCTATATGCTTAGTATAGGATGCTAGTACTTTCATCTGTGGCCCTACATTCTTGTCCGTGCGCGTGCTATACTATCGGGCCGTGATCACTCGGGAGGTGATCACGGGTATGTACTATATACTTATACATGATACATGTGGAGACTAAAGTCGGTCGGTTGGTGGAGCACCCTTGAGTGGATCTTGAGGCGGAGCGACAGGGCAGGTTGAGACCGCCTAGGAGAGAGGATACTTAACACGCTTAACGAGATCTTGGTATTGGATCTGAGTTGGCTCTGAGCTTATACGCACTAACCATCTACGGGAGTAGTTATGGGTATCCCGCGTCATGGTATCACCAAGCACTTCAGACGTCGTGACGGGCGGCGCGCCCGATTGGACTGAACGCCTGCTAGGCTAGGTCTGCTTCCGGCCGCCCTGCTTAGCGTCTGGGTGTGCTCAGGCGATGGGCCCACCCTGCTGCGCTTAGGTTTAGACCGCGCGTCTGGCCTCTCTGTTGTGCCTAGGTGGGGCTGCGGCGTGTTGATCTTCAGCGGCGGTATGACCCGGAAAGTGTGTCGGCCAAATGGGATCAAGCGTCTTTGGGTAAGATGGTGCACCCTGCAGGAAGTTAATCTATTGAATAGCCGTGATCTTGATGAACAGGGGCGACTTGGAGTTGTACCTTGAGCTTATGACAACTAGAACCGGATACTTGATAAAACACACCCTTCCAAGTGCGGATACAACCGGTGGTCGCTCTCTCGCAGGGATATGAGGAGGGGATCGCCGGGTAGGATTATTGCTATGTGATGTTGCTTGGAAGACTTCAACCTACCTTCCTCTACCTGTTGCAAGACAGGTGACCAGAAGCGTAGTCTTCGCTAAGACTAGCTATCCCCCTCTTATTCTGGCATTCTGCAGTTCAGTCCACTGATATGTCCCTTTACACATATATCCAGCATATGTAGTGTAGCTCCTTGCTTGCGAGTACTTTGGATGAGTACTCACGGTTGCCTTGTTCCCCCTTTTCCCCCTACCTCTACTCGATTGCTCCAACCAGACGATGGAGCCCAGGAGCCAGACGCCACCGTCGATGGCGACTACTACACCGAGGTGCCTACTACTACGTGCAGCCCACGGCGGCGACACGGGAGTAGTTAGGAGGATCCTGCGCAGAGGCCTGCGCCTCTTCGATCTGTATCCCGGTTTGTGCTAGCCATCTTATGGCAAACTTGTTTAACTTATGTCGTACTCAGATATTGTTGCTTCCGCTGACTTCGTCTATGATCGAGCACTTGTATTCGAGCCCTCGAGGCCCACGGCTTGTATTATGATGCTTGTATGACTTATTTTATTTGTAGAGTTGTGTTGTGATATCTTCCGTGAGTCCTCGATCTTGATCGTACACATTTGCGTGCATGATTAGTGTACGATTAAATCGAGGCGTCCTGAGATTGGTATCGAGCCGACTGCCTGTAGGAATCCCCCTTCCACACTCCTTGGCCGAAGTCGAGTCTAGACATTGCAAAAACTTTTACTAACTTGGCTGTGTGCCTTACGGGCCCACGTCGCCATCGGGTGGTACTAGGATCTTTTACTCCTCGACCTTTACTCTGGGACTCTGAACTCTCTTCTACTCGGGTTAAACGATTTTACTAACTAACACTAGGATCCCGTGACCACATTCACCCCAAAGTTGGATAAAGCCATAGTTATTCTTGGAATTGTATTTTGATCAATTTCCACACTGTCATTTGACTCCTTTGAAACATCTTTGTTTTCAGATGGAACCCACGAGGCAGGTCGTGCGCCACACGACGGCCATTGGTGCCTCGGGATCACCTGCGGTGCTAGCAGAGATGATGACCTATCTGGGTTATCGCTGGCACCCTGAGTACACCGTCTTTGAGGAGTACCAGGACTTTAACCAGGAGCAGTACCGCGCCATCGTCCACCTCTACTCTCGGGAGTATGACTCCACTACTGTGCTGCACACCGCACATGGTGTTGGGGTGACTATCGATATGGCAGTCCACGATGCTGCTTATGCTGCTCTGACACGTCTTCGTGGAGAGTATCAGGAGTTGGACACCTCCCCCTTCAGGTGTTGGGGAACGTAGTAATTTCAAAAAATTTCCTACGATCACGCAAGACCATGGTGATGGCATAGCAACGAGAGGGAGAGTGTCCGTCCCACGTACCCTCGTGAGACCGAAAGCGGGCGTTATAACAACGCTGTTGATGTAGTCGACGTCTTCACGATCCGACCGATCCAAGCACCGAGCGTCACGGCACCTCCGAGTTCTCGCACACGTTCAGCTCGATGGCGATCCCGGACTCGATCCAGCAAAGTGTCGGGATGAGTTCCGTCAAGACGACGCGTGGTGGCGATGTTGATGCTCCACCGGCGCAGGGCTTCGCCTAAGCTCATGACGATATGACTTCTCCGGCGGGGCTTCGCCTAAGCTCATGACGATATGACGAAGTGGAATATGGTGGAAGGGGCACCGCACACGGCTAAGGAAAGATCCGTAGATCAACTTGTGTGTCATGGGTGCCCCCTGCCCCGTGATATAAAAGAGACAAGGGGGGGTGCGGCCGGCCTAGGAGGCGGCGCTGGAGGAGTCCTACTCCCACCGAGTAGGACTCCCCCCTCTCCTAGTTGGAGTAGGATTGGGGAGGGAAGAGGGAAGGCGCCCCCCTCTCCTTGTCCTATTCGGACTAGAGGGGGAGGGCGCGCAGCCCACCTGGCCGGCCCTTCCTCTTCTCCTTGTGGCCCATGAAGGCCCATATACCCCCGGGGTTCCGTAACCCCTGTGTTCTGAACTTTCCTGTTTTCACTCGGAACCCTTCCAAGTCAAACATAGGCTTCCAATATATCAATCTTTATGTCTCGACCATTTGAGACTCCTCGTCATGTCCGTGATCACATCCGGGACTCGAACAACCTTGGTGCATCAATACTTATAAACTCATAATGAATGTCATCGAAGCGTTAAGCGTGCGGACCCTACGGGTTCGAGAACTATGTAGACATGACCTAGAACCATTCTCGGTCAATAACCAATAGCGGAACCTGGATGCCCATATTGGTTCCTACATATTCTCTGAAGATCTTTATCGGTCAAACCGCATAACGACATCGTTGTTCCTTTGTCATCGGTATGTTACTTACCCGAGATTCGATCGTCGGTATCCAATACCTAGTTCAATCTCGTTACGGTAAGTCTCTTTACTCGTTCAGTAATACATCATCTCACAACTAACTCATTAGTTGTAATGCTTGCAAGGCTTAAGTGATGTGTATTACCGAGAAGGCCTAGAGATACCTCTCCGACAATCGGAGTGACAAAACCTAATCTCAAATCGCCAACCCAACAAGTACCTTTGGAGACACCTGTAGTACTCCTTTATAATCACCCGATTCGTTGTGGCGTTTGGTAGTACCAAAGTGTTCCTCCGTAAACGGAGTTGCATAATCTCATAGTTATAGGAACATGTATGGGTCATGAAGAAAGCATTAACATACTAAACGATCAAGTGTTAAGCTAACGGAATGGGTCATGTCAATCAAATCATTCAACTAATGATGTGACCTTGTTAATCAAATAACAACTCCTTGTTCATGGTTAGGAAACATAACCATCTTTGATTAACAAGCTAGTCAAGTAGAGGCATACTAGTGACATACTGTTTGTCTATATATTCACACATGTATTATGTTTCCGTTAATACAATTCTAGCATGAATAATAAACATTTATCATGATATAAGGAAATAAATAATAACTTTATTATTGCCTCTAGGGCATATTTCCTTCAGTCTCCCACTTGCACTAGAGTCAATAATCTAGATTACAAAGTAATGATCCTAACACCCATGGAGTCTTGGTGCTGATCATGTTTTGCTCGTGGAAGAGGCTTAGTCAGCGGTCTGCGCAACATTCAGATCCGTATGTATTTTGCAAATCTCTATGTCTCCCACTTGGACTTGGTCCCGAATGGAATTGAAGCGTCTCTTGATATGCTTGGTCCTCTTGTGAAATCTGGATTCCTTTGCCAAGGCAATTGCACCAGATTGTCACGAAGATCTTCATCGGTCCCGATGCACTAGGTATGACACCTAGATCGAAATGAACTCTTTCATCCAGACTCCTTCATTTGCTGCTTCAAGCAGCTATGTACTCCGCTTCACATGTAGATCCCGCCACGACGCTTTGTTTAGAACTGCACCAACTGACAGCTCCACCGTTTAATAAAAACACGTATCCGGTTTGCGATTTAGAATCGTCCGGATCAGTGTCAAAACTTACATCGGCGTAACCATTTACGACTAGCTCTTTGTCACCTCCATATCGAGAAACATATCCTTAGTCCTTTTCGGGTATTTCAGGATGTTCTTGACCGCTGTCCAGTGATCCACTCTGGATTACTTTGGTACCTTCCTGCCAAGCTTACAGCTAAGCATACGTCAGGTCTGGTACACAGCATTGCATACATGATAGAGCCTATGGCTGAAGCATAGGGAACATCTTTCATTTTCTCTCTATCTTCTGTTGTGGTCGGGCATTGAGTCTGACTCAATCTTACACCTTGTAATACAGGTAAAAAACCTTTCTTTGCCTGATCCATTTTGAACTTTTTCAAAACTTTATCAAGGTATGTGCTTTGTGAAAGTCCAATCAAGCGTCTTGATCTATCTCTATAGATCTTGATGCCCAATATGTAAGCAGCTTCACCGAGGTCTTTCATTGAAAAACTTTTATTCAAGTATCCTTTTATGCTATCCAGAAATTCTATATCATTTCCAATCAATAATATGTCGTCCACATATAATATTAGAAATGCTCTGAGCTCCCACTCACTTTCTTGTAAATACAGGCTTCTCCAAAAGTCTGTATAAACCCATATGCTTTGATCACACTATCAAAGCGTTTATTCCAACTCCAGAGGCTTGCACGGACCATAAATTGATCGTTGGAGCTTGCACACTTTGTTAGTACCCTTTGGATCGACAAAACCTTCTGGTTGCATCATATACAACTCTTCTTCTAGAAATCCATTCAAGAATGCAGTTTTACATCCATTTGCCAAATTTCATAATCATAAAATGGCAATTGCTAACATGATTCGGACAGACTTAAGCATCGCTTCTGGTGAGAAAGTCTCATCGTAGTCAACCCCTTGAACTTGTCGAAAACCTTTTGCAACAAGTCGAGCTTTGTAGACAGTTACATTACCATCGCGTCGGTCTTCTTCTTAAAGATCCATTTATTTTCAATGGCTTGCCGATCATCGGGCAAGTCAACCAAAGTCCATACTTTGTTCTCATACATGGATCCCATCTCAGATTTCATGGCTTCCAGCCATTTTGCGAATCTGGGCTCACCATCGCTTCTTCATAGTTTGTAGGTTCGCCATGGTCAAGTAACATGACTTCCGAATAGGATTACCGTACCACTCTGTGCGTATTTTACTCTGGTTGACCTCGAGGTTCAGTAGCAACTTGATCTGAAGCTTCATGATCATCATCATTAGTTTCCTCACTAATTGGTGTAGTTGTCACAGAACCATTTCTTGTGATGAACTACTTTCCAATAAGGGAGCAGATATCTGATTATCTCATCAAGTTCTACTTTCCTCCCACTCACTTCTTTCGAGAAACTCCTTCTCTAGAAAGGATCCGAATTTAGCAACGAAAATCTTGCCTTCAGATCTGTGATAGAAGGTGTACCCAACAGTCTCCTTTGGGTATCCTATGAAGACACATTTTTCGATTTGGGTTCGAGCTTATCTGGTTGAAGTTTCTTTACATAAGCATCGCAGCCCCAAACTTTAAGAAACGACAACTTTGGTTTCTTGCCAAACCACAGTTCATAAGGCGTCGTCTCAGCGGATTTTGACGGTGTCCTATTTAACGTGAATGCGGCCGTCTCTAAAGCATAACCCCAAAGCGATAGCGGTAAATCGAAATAGACATCATAGATCGCACCATATCTAGTAAAGTACGATTCGACGTTCGGACACACCATTTCTCTGTGGTGTTCGGGTGGCGTGAGTTGCAAACTATTCCACATTGTTTCAAATGTAAACCAAACTCGTAACTCAAATATTCTCCTCCACGATCAGATCGTAGAAACTTTATTTTCTTGTTACGATGATTTTCCACTTCACTCTGAAATTCTTTGAACTTTTCAAATGTTTCAGATTTGTGTTTCATTAAGTAGATATACCCATATCTGCTCAAATCATCTGTGAAGGTGAGAAAATAACGATACCGCCGTGCCTCAACATTCATTGGACCACAAACATCGGTATGTATGATTTCCAACAAATCAGTTGCTCGCTCCATAGTTCCGAGAGCGGCGTTTTGGTCATCTTGCCCATGAGGCACGGTTCGCAAGTACCAAGTGATTCATAATCAAGTGATTCGAAGCCCATCGGTATGGAGTTTCTTCATGCGTTTTACCGATATGACCTAAGCGGCGATGCCACAAATAAGTTGCACTATCATTATCAACTCTGCATCTTTTGGCTTCAACATTATGAATATGTGTATCACTACTGTCGAGATTCAACAAGAATAGACCATTCTTCAAGGGTGCATGACCATAAAAGATATTACTCATATAAATAGAACAACCATTATTCTCTGATTTAAATGAATAACCGTCTCGCATTAAACAAGATCCAGATATAATGTTCATGCTCAACGCTGGCACCAAATAACAATTATTTAGGTCTAAAACTAATCCGAAGGTAGATGTAGAGGTAGCGTGCCGACCGCGATCACATCGACTTTGGAACCATTTCAACGCGCGATCGTCACCTCGTCCTTAGCCAATCTTCGCAATCCGTAGTTCTGTTTGAGTTGCAAATATTAGCAATGAACCGGTATCAAATACCGGTACTACTGCGAGTATTAGTAAGGTACACATCAATAACATGTATATCACATATACCTTTGATCACCTTGCCATCCTTTTTATCCGCCAAATACTTGGGGCAGTTCCGCTTCCAAGGTCCAGTTTGCTTGCGGTAAAAACACTCGGTTTCAGGCTTAGGTCCAGACTTGGGTTTCTTCTCTGAGCAGCAACTTGCTTGCTGTTCTTTTGAAGTTTCCTTCTTCTTCCCTTTGCCCTTTTCTTGAAACTAGTGGTCTTGTTGACCATCAACACTTGATGCTCTTTCTTGATTTCTACCTCCATGACTTTTAGCATCGCGAAGAGCTCAGAATTGTCTTAGTCATCCCTTGCATATTATAGTTCATCACGAAGCTCTTGTAGCTTGGTGGCGTGATTGGAGAATTCTGTCAATGACACTATCATCCGGAAGATTAACTCCCAGCTGAATTAAGTGATTGTTATACCCGGACATTTTGAGTATGTGCTCACCGACGAACTATTCTCCTCCATCTTGCAGCTATAGAACTTATTGGAGACTTCATATCTCTCAATCCGGGCATTTGCTTGAAATATTAACTTCAACTCCTGGAACATCTCATATGCTCCATGACGTTCAAAACGTCGTTGAAGACCCGGTTCTAAGCCGTAAAGCATGGCACACTGAACTATTGAGTAGTCATCGCTTTGCTTTGCGGACGTTCATAACTTCGGCTCGGCATCTCTGCAGCAGTTCCTGTCACCCAGCGGTGCTTCCAGGCGTAATTTTTCTGTGCAGCAATGAGGATAATCCTCAAATTCGGACCCAGTCCGTGTAATTGCTACCATCATCTTTCAACTTTGCTTTCTCAAGGAACGCATTAAAATTCAACGGAACAACAGCACGAGCCATCTATCTACAATAAACATAGACAAGCAAAATACTATCGGTACTAAGTTCATGATAAATTTAAGTTTAATTAATCATATTAAAAACCTCCCACTTAGACAGACATCTCTCTAGTCATCTAAGTGATTACGTGATCCAAATCAACTAAACCATGTCCGATCATCACGTGAGATGGAGTAGTTTCAATGGTGAACATCACTATGTTGATCATATCTACTATATGATTCACGCTTCGACCTTCGGTCTCGTGTTCGAGGCCATATCTGTTATATGCTAGGCTCGTCAAGTTTAACTTGAGTATTCGCGTGCGCAACTGTTTTGCACCGTTGTATTTGAGCGTAGAGCCTATCACACCGATCATCACGTGGTGTCTCAAAGACGAAGAACTTTCGCAGCGGTGCATACTCGGGAGAACACTTCTTGATAATTTTGTGAGAGATCATCTTATAATGCTACCGTCAATCAAAGCAAGATAAGATGCATAAAGGATAAACATCACATGCAATCAATATAAGTGATATGATATGGTCATCATCATCTTGTGCTTGTGATCTCCATCGCCAAAGCACCGTCATGATCACCATCGTCACCGGCGCGACACCTTGATCTCCATCGTAGCATCGTTGTCGTCTCGCCAACTATTGCTTCTACGACTATCGCTACTCCTTAGTGATAAAGTAAAGCAATTACATGGCGTTTGCATTTCATACAATAAGCGACAACCATATGGCTCCTGCCGATTGCCGATAACTTCGGTTACAAAACATGATCATCTCATACAATAAAATATAGCATCACGTCTTGACCATATCACATCACAACATGCCCTGCAAAAACAAGTTAGACGTCCTCTACTTTGTTGTTGCAAGTTTTACGTGGCTGCTACGGGCTGAGCAAGAACCGTTCTTACCTCGCATCAAAACCACAGCGATACTTCGTCAAATAGACTCGTTTTAACCTTCTCAAGGACCGGGCGTAGCCACACTCGATTCAACTAAAGTGAGAGAGACAGACACCCGCCGGTCACCTTTAAGCAACGAGTGCTCGGGCGGTGAAACCAGTCTCGCGTAAGCGTCTGGCGTAATGTCGGTCCGGGCGCTTCATCTCACAATACCGCTGAACCAAAGTATGACATGCTGGTAGGTAGTATGACTTGTATCGCCCACAACTCACTTGTGTTCTACTCGTGCATATGACATCAACGCATAAAACCAGGCTCGGATGCCACTGTTGGGGAACGTAGTAATTTCAAAAATTTCCTACGATCACGCAAGACCATGGTGATGGCATAGCAACGAGAGAGAGTGTCCGTCCACGTACCCTCGTAGACCGAAAGCGGAAGCGTTATAACAACGCGGTTGATGTAGTTATGCGTCTTCACGATCCGACCGATCCAAGCACCGAGCGTCGGCACCTCCGAGTTCTGCACACGTTCAGCTCGATGGCGATCCCGGACTCCGATCCAGCAAAGTGTCGGGATGAGTTCCGTCGGACGACGGCGTGGTGACGATGTTGATGCTCCACCGGCGCGGGGCTTCGCCTAAGCTCATGACGATATGACTTCTCCGGCGCAGGGCTTCGCCTAAGCTCATGACGATATGACCAAGTGGAATATGGTGGAAGGGGCACCGCACATGGCTAAGGAAAGATCCGTAGATCAACTTGTGTGTCATGGGGTGCCCCATGCCCCCGTATATAAAGGAGACAAGGGGTGCGGCGGCCTAGAGAGGCGCGCTGGAGGAGTCCTACTCCCACCGAGTAGGACTCCCCCTCTCCTAGTTGGAGTAGGATTGGGGAGGGAAGAGGGAAGGCGCCGCCCCTCTCCTTGTCCTATTCGGACTAGAGGGGGGGGCGCGCCCACCTGGCCGCCCTTCCTCTTCTCCCTTGTGGCCCATGAAGGCCCATATACCCCCGGGGTTCCGTAACCCCGGTGTTCCGTAACTTTCTGTTTTCACTCGGAACCCTTCCAAGTCAAACATAGGCTTCCAATATATCAATCTTTATGTCTCGACCATTTGAGACTCCTCGTCATGTCCGTGATCACATCCGGGACTCGAACAACCTTCGGTGCATCAATACTTATAAACTCATAATGAACTGTCATCGAAGCGTTAAGCGTGCGGACCCTACGGGTTCGAGAACTATGTAGACATGACCTAGAACCATTCTCGGTCAATAACCAATAGCGGAACCTGGATGCCCATATTGGTTCCTACATATTCTCTGAAGATCTTTATCGGTCAAACCGCATAACGACATCGTTGTTCCCTTTGTCATCGGTATGTTACTTACCCGAGATTCGATCGTCGGTATCCAATACCTAGTTCAATCTCGTTACAGGTAAGTCTCTTTACTCGTTCCGTAATACATCATCTCACAACTAACTCATTAGTTGTAATGCTTGCAAGGCTTAAGTGATGTGTATTACCGAGAAGGCCTAGAGATACCTCTCCGACAATCGGAGTGACAAAACCTAATCTCAAATCGCCAACCCAACAAGTACCTTTGGAGACACCTGTAGTACTCCTTTATAATCACCCGATTACGTTGTGACGTTTGGTAGTACCAAAGTGTTCCTCCGTAAACGGAGTTGCATAATCTCATAGTTATAGGAACATGTATGGGTCATGAAGAAAGCATTAACATACTAAGCGATCAAGTGTTAAGCTAACGGAATGGGTCATGTCAATCAGATCATTCAACTAATGATGTGACCTTGTTAATCAAATAACAACTCCTTGTTCATGGTTAGGAAACATAACCATCTTTGATTAACAAGCTAGTCAAGTAGAGGCATACTAGTGACATACTGTTTGTCTATATATTCACACATGTATTATGTTTCCGGTTAATACAATTCTAGCATGAATAATAAACATTTATCATGATATAAGGAAATAAATAATAACTTTATTATTGCCTCTAGGGCATATTTCCTTCATCAGGCACATTGCTATCGCGTCTGATGTTGGTGAGGAGGGTTACTACACTGCTGCCTACTCCACTGTCACCAGAGAGCCCTTCTACTATCAGAACTTTGTTCTGCATGCTGATGGGCTGGATCGAGCTAACCGAGCTCTTCGCCACGAGTTGTACATCACCCGTCAGCACCTTTACCGTGCTCGGCGCTATCGCACCCTTTGTCCGATCCAGAGAGCTGCCGCGTTCTGCGATCTACCCAGCCAGGACCGTGATGCCCCAGGGTGTCGGTTGGCCAGACGTGGGAGGCTACTCTCCCGCACTTGGCCCTCTTCTGCCACTTGGACGTCGGGTTCTG
This sequence comes from Aegilops longissima, assembly GCA_021605205.1. NCBI lineage: Eukaryota > Viridiplantae > Streptophyta > Magnoliopsida > Poales > Poaceae > Aegilops > Aegilops longissima. Next base: position 658,160,186 of record CM038681.1, on the reverse strand, counting down.
CACCAGAGTATCCGCGGCCCCCAGGTCACTGACGTGGAGGACTATCCGCTGCCACACTACCCGCATTTAGGCTACAGCTACCTCCGCAGTACCGCGTGGGACTGATGTAGGCTTTCTTGTTAGTGTTTGGTGTATTCACCGCGAGCCTGCGTGCCGCCTATGATGTCTTAGTCTATGTCTTGAACTCGTGTGCGAACTCTATGCATGATCCCTTTTGTAAGATATGCCGACTACTATGTAGTTTCTATCGTCTGCTTTCATTATGCATGTTTCATCATGAATGATTCTTGTCCTTTGCATAATTTCTCAAATGCTGAACTACCCTGTTATATAATAGCAGGATGGTTAGACCAGCTGGTCGTGGTCGTGGTGGCAACTTCCCACCACCGCCTGAGTACATGGCTGGTATGATCCAACAACTTGAGATGAATCGCCAGTTCATGGAAAACATGATGGCTCAGTTTCCTCGCCCCAATATGAACCAGCAGCCAAACACAACAACTCTGCAGGATTTCATACGCCTCAACCCAAGCGTGTACCGCAGCTCAACCCAGCCGCTGGATGCTGATGACTGGCTCCGTGACATCACCTATGAGATGGAGTCTGCTGATGTAGCCCCTGCCAGCTATGTCACTTTTGCTTCCTTCTTCCTGAAGGGACCCGCAGCTCAATGGTGGGACAGCCACAGGCGTACTCTGCCAGTTGGAACACTCATCACCTGGCCAGACTTCCAAGCTGCTTTCCGTGCCCGCTTCATTCCTCAAGGAGTCATGGACCGGAAGAAGCGTGAGTTCCGCAACCTCACCCAAGGCAACAAGACTGTTGAGGCTTATCAGCGAGAGTTCCTGGACTTGTCTCGCTATCTCTGAAGAGGATATTGCAACTGATGCACGCAGACAAGAGAAGTTCCGTGACGGCCTTCAAGCTGACATCAAGCTCGCACTTCTAGTGCACGACTTTGCTGATTTCGCCACCTTGGTGAACAAGGCTATCAATGTCGAAACTGGTCTGCAGGAATACCAGAGCTCTAACAGACGCAACCGTGACACGGGCTCATCTTCAGGCCCGTCCTCGCAGAAGCGTAAGATATGGATTCCCAACAGCATGTACCAGCCGAATGCATCTGCTCCAAGGCAGAGCTATGCTGCACCTCGTCTGCCTACTTCAACTAAGCAGCCAAAGCTTCCAGCTCCACCACCCCAAGCTCTGTTCCTACCCCCAATAATGGTTTGTGCTTCGGTGTGGACAACCAGGCACCGTGCTAGAGAATGCAACGAACTGAATCAGCTGGCCCTTCCAAATGATCGGCGTGAAACACCCAGCCCCGCAACAACACCGCCAAGCCTTATGGTCGAGTTCAGGCCAACCACGTTGATCTGAACGAAGCTCAAGACCAACCTGCTCTTGTGATGGGTACACTTCTCGTAAATTCAGTACCAAAGATGCGTTTATTTGATCTGAGGCATCGCATTCATTCATGTCTCAAGATTTTGCATTCATGCATGGCATTAAAAGTGAAGACATGAATGCTTCACTATTAGTACACACTCTGCGGGCCAATGTCGAACCTCCATGATTTGCAACGACGTCCCCGTTGAAATCGAAGGACTGGAATTCCTTGTCTCTCCCATCGTGCTGAAGTCTTGTAGCATTGACCTCATTCTGGGAATGAATTGGTTAAAGGCGCATACTGCTTCCATAGTTTGCGCCACGAAGACCGTCCATCTGCTACACCCTTCAGATGAAATGGTCACTTACCAAGCTCATCTGGTGCAAAATGCCGAGGCAAGGCTCTATGCATTGAATGCTTTGAACGCTGCACCACTCGAGGGCATTGAAAACATTCCTGTCGTTCGCGATTTCCAAGACGTCTTTCCTGAAGAACTTCCAGGGATTCCCCCTGCTAGAGCTGTCGAATTCGTCATCAACTTGAAACCAGGCACCACTCCTATAGCCAAGCGACCCTACAAGATGCCGCCGCATGAACTCCTTGAGCTCAAGGAGGAAATCGACAAATCTCTTCAAAGTGGTTTCATTCGCCCAAGTTGCTCTCCTTGGGGAGCACCTTCTCTCTTGTCAAGAAGAAGGATGGGACAAACCGGTTGGTCCAAGACTACCGTCCTATAAATCAAGCTACCATTCGAATAAGTATCCTCTTCCTCGGATCAATGATCTGTATGATCAACTGGCTGGTTCATCAGTGTTCTCTAAACTCGACTTGAGGTTGGGTTACCACCAGATCCGTGTTCGTGAGGAGGATATCCCCAAGACCGCATTTGTGACTCGTTATGGTTCATACGAGTACACCGTCATGTCCTTCGGCTTAACCAATGCTCCAGCCACCTTCTCTCGCTTTGATGAACTATATATTCATGGATTACTTGACAAGTTAAATCGTGGTTTATCTGGATGATATCCTGATATTTTCCAAGAATGAAGAAGAACATCTGAACATCTTCGCCTTGTCTTTGGAAAAGCTACGAGAGCATCAACTCTATGCCAAGTTCTCCAAATGTGAATTCGGCTTCCGAAGTAACCTATCTTGGGCATGTCATCTCTAAGGATGGTATTGCCGTCAACCCCGAAAGAGTTCAGGCTATTCTCGATTGGACTCCTTGAAGAGCGTTAAGCAAGTCGAAGTTTTCTCGGTCTCGCCAGCTATTGCCGTCGATTAGTCGAGAACTTCTCCAAGATTGCCAGACCTCGACTAACCTATTGCATAAGGCGTCAAGTTCCAATGGATGATAAATGTCGGGAAAGTTTCCGAGCACTCAAAGACAAGTTGACTTCTGCCCAATGCTAGCTCCTCCGATACTAAGAAGGACCTCGTCATTTCTCGCGGCGCTTCCCGTCGAGGATTAGGCGATGTCCTAATGCAAGAGCGCAAAGTGGTTTCTTATGCCTCTCGACAATTGGCCCTCACGAAGAGAACTACCCAGTTCACGACCTCAAACTTGCTGCTGTCATTCATGCCTTTGCAGCGGTGGCGACATTACCTTCTCGTGTCGTTGCGAGATCTTCACTGACCACCAAAGTCTGAAGTATCTGTTTACTCAGCCAGACCTGAACCTCCGTCAGCAGAGATGGATGGAGACTGTTGCAGATTTTGATTTGGGTATTTCCTATACACCAGGCAAGGCTAATGTAATGGCTGATGCTTTGAGCCGCAAGTCTTACTGCAACCACCTCCAGGTTCACAAAGTTCAGCCCCCACTTGTTGAAGAATTCAGAAAGCTGAACCTCCATATTGTTCCTCCGGGGGCACTTGCTCCCCCTCCTCCGGAGTTCCGCAAGATGAATCTCCGTGTTGTTTCCCAGGCTTCCCTCTATACCCTGGCTGTTGAACCCGATCTTGTGGGCTCCATAAAGACAATGCAGGGATTTGACTCTAAAGTCTACAAGATTAAGCGCGACCTCAAAGAAGGAAATCCCTCATTCTTCACTATTGCTGATGATGGCGCCTTGTACTTCAAAGGCCTCCTAGTGGTGCCGTGTAAGAAGGAAAACCTGAATATGACTCAGGAGGTTATGAAAGAAGCTCATGATACGCCTCTATGTATCCATCCTGGTAGTACAAAGATGTATCAAGACATTAAATCGTCAGAGATTCTGGTGGTCTAATATGAAGCAAGACTTGCTCGCTATGTTGCTGAGTGTGGCGTTTGCCGTCGTATCAAAGCCAGAACATCAAAGGCCTGCTGGAACTCTGCAACCTATCTCTATTCCTGAATGGAAATGGGACCATGTTGAAATGGACTTCACCTTGGATTTCCCAAATCACGAAAAGGTAATGATGCTATTCTTGTCGTCATTGACCGGCTTTCTAAAGTTGCTCATTTTCTGGCGGTCAAAGAAACGATCACTGCTAGTCAGCTTGCAACGCTCTATATGTCCAGAATTGTTTCACTTCACGGTATTCCACTGGTTATCAGCTCGGACCGTGGCAGCTTATTCACTTCAAGATTCTGGGCAAGTTTTCAAGAAGCTATGGGGACTCATTTATCTTTCAGTACTGCGTTTCATCCGCAGTCACAAGGGCAAGTTGAACGTGTCAACCAAGTTCTCGAAGACATGCTTCGAGCTTATGTTATTTCCTTCGGCAAGAAATGGGAGGAATCTCTTCCGTATGCTGAATTCTCTTATAATAATAGCTATCAAGCTAGTCTCAAGATGGCCCCTTCAAGTGTTATATGGACGAAAGTGCGAACCCCTCGAACTGGTCGAAATCGGGAACGTCCACTCTTCGTCCGGATATTATCCAACATGCCAAGAACAAGTCCGCATTATTCGCGAGAATCTCAAGACTGCTCACCACGTCAAAAGAGTAATTATGACCGTCATCACAAAGACATGGTCTATCAACTTTGGCGAAAAGGCCTATCTTCGCGTACACCAATGAAGGGTGCTCACCGCCGGGATCAAGGGCAAGCTAGCTCCCGCCATATTGGCCCTTTCACTATTCGGAAAGGCGTGGAAAAGTGGCATATCAATGGAGCTTCGTCGAACCTTTCTCGGAGTTCACGATGTGTTCCACGTGTCACAACTCCGACGCTGCTTCAAGGACCCAATCCGAGCAGTGGACCATGAAGTGCTCGAATTGCAACAGGACCTCTCCTATAAAGAGCATCCGGTCCGCATTCTCGACCAAGCTGAACGCCGCACACGTCAGAAGGCGATCAAGTTCCTCAAAGTCCAGTGGTCAAATCACTCTGAAGTAGAAGCCACCTGGGAACGCGAGGATCGCCTTCGTGATGAATACCCCGCACTCTTTCCTTCTACCTCCTAAATCTCGGGACGAGATTTCTTGTAGTGGAGGAGATTTGTAATGCCCGGATAATCATGCTACAATAATCTCACGTTGATGGTGCCACGTCACCTCTGTCACTGTAGTTAACCACGGGTTAGATCAAAACGGTTTCGAAATTAAATTCAAAATTATGGTGACAATAAAAGTTTTCAAAAAATTAAAACTAAAATGTTCGGGGGTTGTCAAATATTACAAAATTAATTATGGTGGGGTGCACACATTTTTATAAAGTGTCTAAATATTTTAAAATAAATTAAAACAGAAAAGGAAAAATAAGAAAAGAAAAAAATAAAACGAGAGGAGAAAGGGAAACCCCCCTGGCCAACTGGGCCAAGCCCACCTGGCCCAGCCGGCCAGCCCATGGCCATCCGGCCCACCCCCTCACTCCCATAACCCCCCTTCCCCGGTCGGCGAAACCCTAGCCGACCCCCACTCTCCCCCTCGATCCCTTCTCCTCCCCACTGATCCAGACGGGATCGGCCCCGATCCCGTCGGCCCCGACGCCAAGGCGCCCACCCCACCCGACGCCGCCCGTCCTCACCTCCTCCTCCTCCTCGACCGTCACAGACGCCTTGGCGCCCCCGCCGACGCCGACGCCCGGATTCGGCCCGACCACCTCGCCTCGCGGAACCGCCCGTCGCCGCCGCATGAACGCCTCCCGCCCTCCTCCTCGCCGTCGTCGTCCCGACCGTCCCAGCAAGCCCTGCTGCCGAGACCCTACGCCCCCCCACCGTGAGCCATCGCCCGCTCCTCCTCTCCCCCCCCGCCCGCCCGCCCGCCCAGCCTCCCTCTCTCTTCCTCGCCATGACCACATGAGCCTCGCCGTGGCGCGCCTGCCGCCCGCCGCCGAGGCCTCCCCTCCCTCGCGGACCTCCCCAGCGAGCTCCTCCTCGCCTCGGCGCGCTTCAGGTAGCCCGTGCCGCCGCCCCCTTCGCCACCACCGAGAGCAGCGGCCCGGCGAGCACGCCCGCCGAGGGCCGCCGTCGCCGCCACGCTGGGTTGCGCCCGCCGCACCCCGCGCCTCCCTCTCGCCCCGTCCTGGCCACGCCCCCTGCGCCCCGTAGCCCGCTTCCCCCGCGATTCGAACGGGGCCCGAGCGCCACCGCCGCTCCCCGTCGCTGGTCCGGCCAGCTCCGGCCTCCCTAGCGTCGCCTATTCCCACCACTCGACGCGGCGTCGACCCAGCGATAAAAGGCCCCCCTCGACTCCGTTCATGCCCCTGTCGCCGACTCCGTCCTCGCCCAACTCCGGCGACCGCGGACCTCGACGCCGGCGCCGTTTCTGGCTGTCCCAGCCACTGCCGTTTCCGTGGTTGGACGCGCGACGACGTCAGCGTTCGAACGCTACCGGCCACGCCCTTTTTGACGCCCCCTAGCCCTTTTCCCGATCCCCTCCCGTGCGCGCCGCCGCGGAGTTGGCTCGCCGGAGCTCTCTCCGGCGTGGCGCCGACGTGGCCGACCTAGCCCCACCCCTAGGGTCACTGCCTGGTGGCCCCAAGGGCCCGGGCTGACCAGTTGACCGAGTCAACGCAGCTGACTGGGTAGCCCGATCGGCGACGTAAGGGACCCGCACCGCTTCAGCCTTGATTGGTGGGCCCAGGCCCCTTGACACTGCTGACCGTGGTCAACAATGCTGACTGGGCACTCAGTGCCACTGACCACAGGGTCCCACCCCAGAACGTTAAAAATAAAAATAAATGATAATTAAAATATTAATTAATTAATTAAGTAAATAATTAATTTAATTAATCCTGATTAATTAACCTAATGGCTAATTAACCTAATTAACTACTGTTAATTAACTAACAGAGTATGACGAACGGGACCCACATGACAGGTTGACCAAGTCAACTCTGTTGACTGCTGACGTCAGCATGACATCATGCTGACGTCATAAATCCATTTTTCGAATTAATTAATTAATTAATTAAATTCCAGAAATTAATAAAATCTTTAGAAAATCATATCTTTTAATCCGTAACTCGGATTAAAATATTTTCAACATGAAAGTTGCTCGAGCGAGCGAGACGAATCTGGATACGCAGATCCGTTCGTCGCCACACCCCTAACCTACCGAACCCGCAACTTTCCCCTCCGCTCCTCTCCGCTTCGAAAACACGAAACACCGGAATACTTTTCCGGATGTTTCCCCCCTTAACCGGTACCACCTCATACCACGTTAGGGCACGCCTAGCATCGTTACTTGTCTTGTCATGCATCGATATGCATCTGTTTACTTGTTATTCATTGTTTCTTCCCCCTCTTCCCTCCGATAGACTACGAGACCGACGCTGCTGCTGCCCGGTTCGACTACGGTGTTGACGACCCTCTCTCTTGCCGAGCAACCAGGCAAGCCCCCCCCTTGATCACCAGATATCGCCTACTCTTCTCTATACCGCTTGCATTAGAGTAGTGTAGCATGCTCTTGCTTTCGAGATACTCCTATCTTCTGCATAGCTTTGTCCTTGTTACTCTTGTTGTTACCTTTACGCAATCCTATATGCTTAGTATAGGATGCTAGTACTTTCATCTGTGGCCCTACATTATTGTCCGTCTGCCGTGCTATACTATCGGGCCGTGATCACTCGGGAGGTGATCACGGGTATATACTATATACTTATACATGATACATGTGGAGACTAAAGTCGGGTCGGCTGGTGGAGCACCCGCGAGTGGATCTTTGAGGCGGAGCGACAGGGCAGGTTGAGACCGCCTAGGAGAGAGGTGGGCCTGGCCCTGTTCGGCGTTCGCGGATACTTAACACGCTTAACGAGATCTTGGTATTTGATCTGAGTTGGCTACGAGCTTATACGCACTAACCATCTACGCGGGAGTAGTTATGGGTATCCCGGCGTCGTGGTATCAGCCGAAGCACTTCAGACGTCAGCGACGGAGCGGCGCGCGCCGGATTGGACTGGAACGCCTGCTAGGCTAGGTCTGCTTCCGGCCGCCCTCGCAACGTGCAGGTGTGCTCAGGGCGATGGGCCCAGACCCCTGCGCGCTTAGGTTTAGACCGGCGTGCTGGCCTCTCTGTTGTGCCTAGGTGGGGCTGCGACGTGTTGATCTTCCGCGGCCGGGCATGACCCAGGAAAGTGTGTCCGGCCAAATGGGATCAAGCGTGCTGGGTAAGATGGTGCACCCCTGCAGGGAAGTTAATCTATTCGAATAGCCGTGATCTTCGGTAACAGGACGACTTGGAGTTGTACCTTGAGCTTATGACAACTAGAACCGGATACTTGATAAAACACACCCTTCCAAGTGCCAGATACAACCGGTGGTCGCTCTCTCTTAGGGATATGAGGAGGGGATCGCCGGGTAGGATTATTGCTATGTGATGTTGCTTGGAGGACTTCAACCTACCCTCCTCTACCTGTTGCAAGACAGGTGACCAGAAGCGTAGTCTTCGCTAAGACTAGCTATCCCCCTCTTATTCTGGCATTCTGCAGTTCAGTCCACTGATATGGCCCTTTACACATATATCCATGCATATGTAGTGTAGCTCCTTGCTTGCGAGTACTTTGGATGAGTACTCACGGTTGCCTTGTTCCCCCTTTTCCCCTACCTCTACTCGATTGCTGCAACCAGACGATGGAGCCCAGGAGCCAGACGCCACCGTCGATGACGACTACTACACTGGAGGTGCCTACTACTACGTGCAGCCCGCTGACGACGACCAGGAGTAGTTAGGAGGATCCCAGGCAGGAGGCCTGCGCCTCTTTCGATCTGTATCCCAGTTTGTGCTAGCCATCTTATGGCAAACTTGTTTAACTTATGTCTGTACTCAGATATTGTTGCTTCCGCTGACTCGTCTATGATCGAGCACTTGTATTCGAGCCCTCGAGGCCCCTGGCTTGTATTATGATGCTTGTATGACTTATTTTATTTGTAGAGTTGTGTTGTGATATCTTCCCGTGAGTCCGTGATCTTGATCGTACACATTTGCATGCATGATTAGTGTACGATTAAATCGGGGGCGTCACAGGTACGTGGACACTCTCCCCTCTCGTTGCTATGCATCACATAGATAGATCTTGCGTGATCGTAGGAAATTTTTTTGGAATTACCGTGTTCCCCTACAATTTTGAATTTGAAAAAAATGATTTAATATTAGTTGGGCCAAGGATGTTACTTTTTCACACAAATGGAGTTTCCGGCACGAGATTAATTTCTAAATTTAGCCATAATAATAAATACATCAACATAATGATGTACCAAATGTAAGTTCTCAAAGTATAGAAAGACACCAATAGCTAGTCATATAATTTTGCGCTGATGGTGTTGTTTATGTGGGACGAACATTGTATAATCTTTTTGGCGCAAAATTAATTTCCAAATTTATCTTCTGTAAACAACAAATACGTCCACATAATGTAGAACCAATTTAATTCTTAACATGCAGAAAGATATTTCCACAAAAATAAGTCATGTAGAAAGATGTTATTCTCTTGTATCCTAATTAATTGGCGCATACTTAGTACAACTTTAATACAAAATTGTACTAAATTTGCATCAATTGATTTGGATAGGAGGGAGTACTAATATGTCCGAAAATACTTGTCATCAAAATGGACAAAAGGGATGTATGTAGAAGTAAAATACATCTAGATACATCACTTTTTTATTTATTTTGATGACAAGTATTTCCGAACGGAGGGAGTAATAGCTAGTCATACATATAAAGAGATAAACTCAATAAATTAAAGCTTAAAAACAACATAAATTAAAGCGGGAGGGGTATATATAGGGGTGCGCTAGCCAGTCGATCGACTCAGCACAACACCACTCGATCGAGACCAAAAGGAGCCGGTAATCGCCACCCGCATCGCGATGGACAACACCGTGGACGCAATGGCAGCAGCCTACGACGCGCTGGTGGACGCCGCGGCAGCCCACGTCCGCGAGCCCGGCCGCGCCGCCGCGGTGGAGGATCTCAAGCGCCGCCTCGACGCCTTCCACGAGTGCTGCGACCGCGCGGAGGACCTCGTCCACATGGCCGCCGCCCGCCTCGGGCCCGCCGACGCCCGTGCCGCCGGTGATCGCCATGACGCGCTCAGCCGTACCGTGCACGCCGTCGGTGCCCCCAGGCCCTGGGACGGCCACCGTGAGGAGAAGGGGAAGGCGGTTCAGGAGGATCAGAAGGATCCCGCGGCGCCCACTTCGCCGGTGCTGGCGGGAGACGAGGGCAAGTAGGTAACTCGTTCGGTCGGTCCATCGGTAAATCTTGCCTGTTGTTGTTGGGTGTGATGTTGAGTAATTAATCCTCTAGGTTATTATTGCTAAAAAAGTGCTAATCCGGCGAGTCATCTATGTTGTAGATTCATCGCATTTTCTTTTTTCAATTTCTTTTTACCTTGATGTTATGGTCAGTGGAAAGAGAAGAACACCCGAGGGTAATGTGACGAACTGGTGTCAGCACAATTTGGTATTTTAAATCAGTTGTAGGAGAATTCAGTTGAAAATAATGTGACATCCTAGGATAACGATGTAGGTGACCGTTGCCACGGCACCTAGGTCTCTTGACTTCTCAACACTTAAGCATTCGTAGCATCCCATGTCGGCGCGCGAACACACGCGTGCGGAACCCGCCGAGCCGACCGAGCATGTGGACACAGCCTAAGTCTAAGCCCATCGAGCCCGCCGCGTTTTTAGTGCTCAATAGATATATGTGATAATATGTGGATTATGATACTTTAACAAGGCAACTTATAGTTGTTTTCTCTAGAACAACCAATGGGCTGAGTATGTGATCATGAACCAGACACTTATAGGCAATCGAGTGTCCCTGTAAGTTCCCAAAATATGTTGTTTAATGAAGAAAGGTACGATCCGACAAACTTCAATAACATCTTTCCACTAGTTAGCGCAAACCCATTTACTGACATGTTTATCTATTACTCCCTCGATAACTCAAAACATACCCAAATGGGTCATGCTTTGGGAAAGTTGGTTGACATAGCACCAAAGTTGCATCATGTAGCACCAAATTTGGTTCCCAAAAAGCTTGTCGAAATATACCCAACTCGGGTCTAGCTTTCAAAATGTTGGTAGATTTAGCACCAAAGTTGCATCATATAGCACCAAATTTTGTTTTGCAAAAGTTTGTCGAAACAAAATGGGGTCCAACTTTTGAAAGGTTGATTGATTTAGCAAAAAAGTTGGTCCATGTAGCACCAAAGTTGGGTTTAAAAATGTTCATTGAAACATACCTGAGTGGGGTCCAGCTTTTGGAAAGTTGGTTGATGTAGCACCGAACTTACATAATTTAGCAACAAAGTTGGCTTTCAGAAAGTTTGCCGAAACATACCCAAATGTGGTACAACTTTCAGAAAGTTGGTTGATGTAGCACCAAAGTTACATTGTGTAGCACCAAAGTTGGTTTTGAAAAGTTGCATCATGTAGCACCAAAGTTTGTTTTGAAAATAAACTTTTTCAAAACCAACTTTGGTGCTACATGATGTTACTTTGGTGCTACATAGCCAAATGTGGTCCAGCTTACAGGAGTTAGTTGATGTAGTACTGAAGTTGGTTTTGAAAAAGTCTGTCGACTTCCTGAAAAAAGGGCCACAAACTATTGCAAAACCAACTTTGGTGCTACATGATGCAACTTTGGTGCTACATCGACCAACTTCTTGAAAGCTGGACCACATTTGGGTATGTTTTGGCAAGCTTTTTCAAAACCATTTTTGGTGCTACATGATGTAACTTTGCTGCTACATCAACAAACTTTCTGAAAGCTGGACCCCCTTTGGGTATGTTTCCACAAACTTTTTTGAAACCAACTTTGGTACTAAATGGCCCAATTTTGGCTCTACATCAAGTAACCTTCTGAAAGCTGGACCCAGTTTGTGTTTGTTTCGACAAACTTTTTCAAAACCATCTTTGGTGGTACATGATGCAATTTTGATGCTACATCAACCAACTTTTCGAAAGCTATACCCCTTATGTTCCAACAAAATTTTGAAAACAAACTTTGGTTGGACATGATGCAACTTTGGTGCTACAACAACCAACTTTCCAAAAGCCAGACCCCATTTTGGTATGTTTCGACTTCTTTTGGAAAACCAACTTTGATGCTACATGATGCACCTTTCCGAAAGATAGAACCCGTTTGGATATGTTTCAACAAACTTTTTCAAAATTAACTTTGGTGCTACTTTGTGCAACTTTGGTGGCACAACAACCGGCTTTAGTACTACAGAGTGAAGCCGCCTACTAGTGATGCTCAATTGCATAACATTGCACATTTGTTTGTGCATGCTACTCTGAAAGTTGGCCACCTCAAAAACAAAGGCCTACACATCACTATGGGGTCGCCTCCCCAGGTGATGCTCAATTGCTTACAACATTATAAAAGTTGCATATCATGGTTCCTACATGGGAAACTAAGTTGCATACGACGCAGGAAACTATTGTAGGCGAAACTTTCGATGATGTTAGAGTACTCATTAGTCATGATAGGAAACTTAGGGTACATGTTAGTCAACTTGTTAGTCATGGTGGACAACTTACAAGAGCTTTATGCCAAGTGATATCATGAAAGGTGAGCCTACTAAGTTGGTTCTCATTGCACTAAAGTTGGTTATCGTAGTACAAATGTTGGCTCTTGTAGCCAAAACTTGGTACTGCTACCTACTGATGGATGTACAGTTTCTGTTGATGGCCTTCTACTGCAACTGCCTTGCTAGTGATATGCAGAACTTCGTCTACTGCCTTGGCCAACTATATAGTAGTCGATGTGCAAATTCGGTTGCTGTCTGTGCTGACTTCCTAGACGTGGGTGTACAACATCGTGGAACAAGGGTATGAAAAGGAGAAGACCGTTTACCTCTATGCCTGACTCAAGTGTGGTGGCTCTTCGAATAGGGGTGGACCCTGCACCTCTTGGCTTATCGCCCGCGTGCAGCTCGCCTACATGACTTGATGGAGATGCATGAGGTCGAACGAAGCCAACGACTTCAACGCTCCAGGTCCAAAAAAAGGGAAGGAGGAGGTGGTGGAGCTGCTGCTCTGGCAGGATAGCGTCTCCACATTCGATCTGCTCACCACACACCTCTAGTCCACCGCCACCACCTTCAACCCCAGGGATTGGCATCGACATGATCCTCCCCTTCATTGACCCCTACTTGACCTACATGCTCGTCCTCAAATGGAATAAGAAATGGGATCAAGTAGGAACGAGGGAGAAGGGGATATGGTGAGGAATGAATAGAGAAAAGGCAGACGTGTTTTTCTGGGAGAGAGATATCGAAGGGATGGAGGATATGTGCTTGTGCGTCGTGTAGCGCGTGAACTTTCCATGTATGGATCGTGCAGCTGAGTGATTAAGAATTTGGTTGATGCAATATTAGTTGGGCCAAAGGGTGTTTTGGGGCACAATGGCATTTTTGACCCAAGATTAATTTTTTATTTTAGCCATAATAAATAGATAAACATAATGTAGCACAAAATGTAGTTCTCAAAGTATAGAAAGATACTAATAGGTAATCATATAATTTTGTGCCAAGGGTGTTGATTCTGTGGCACAAACACTGTATACCTTTTTTGGACAAAATTAATATCTAAATTTATCTTCTGTAAACAACAAACCATCCACAGAATGTATAACCAATTTAATTCTCAACAATCAGAAAGATATCCCCGCAAAAAATCATGTATAGAAAAATATTAGGTGACCATTACCGCGGACCCTAGGTCTCTAGACCTCTCAACACTTCTGCATTTGTAGCGTCCCATGTCGGCACACACACTCACAAACACGCCAAGCCCACTGAGCATGTGGACACAACTTAAGCCTGATAGGCCGCCTTGTACCCTTCTTAGGCCGATTGAGACGATGTACTCCACCACCACTAATCACACGTGTACTATGAACTAGGGTAAAAGTAAGACAAAGACCAAGGCCAGTGCTAAGCTCTGGTGGTTGCCGACAAGGCTCCTTTCCTCCTATATATAGTGAGGGAGAGAGAGGGCAGCAGCAACCCTTCCCCTGGCGCAGCCCCTCCCTCCTCCAACACCTCCTCCTCCTCCGTAGTGCTTGGGGAAGCCCTGCAGGAGAACCACAAGCTCCACCACCACGCCGTCGTGTTGCCGGAGCTCTCCCTCAACTTCTCCTCTCCCCTTGCTGGATCAAGAAGGAGGAGATGTTCCCTGGTTGTACGTGTGTTGAACACGGAGCCGTCGTCCGTTTGGTGCTAGATCGGATCTTCAGCGACTTGAATCGCCGCGAGTACGACTCCATCAACCGTGTTCTTGTAACGCTTCCGCTTAGCGATCTTCAAGGGTATGAAGATGCACTCCTCTCTCTCTCTCTCTCTCTCTCTCTCTCTCTCTCTCTCTCTCTCTCTCTCTCTCTCTCTCTCTCGTTGCTAGCATCTCCTAGATAGATCTTGGTGACACGTAGGAAAATTTTGAATTATTACTACGTTCCCCAACAGGATCGACAGCGGCGCGAACTTGTGCCGGAACACCCATGCATTTCGCTCATTCCAAATGGTCCAAGAGACAAGCATGATGAGGGAGGCCAAAGAGCTCCGGTTGGGGACGTGGTTGCCGGTTCACTTGCCCCACCAGTCTTGGACGGACCGGGCAAGGTGCCAATCTATGGTGTCCATGTGAGCATGGCCAAGATTGACGATGAATGACCTCCAAATCCTAAGCGTGTAGCGACACTTGAAAAAGTGATGTGCACCCATTTCTTGTTCCCTTTGGCAACGAGGGCAGAGGCCACTATTTGCCCAACCCCGCCTCTCGAGGTGATTAGCAGTCCGAATCCTATCTTGGAGAGCCAACCATGCGAAAAATTTGACCTTTTGGGGAGCCCAAACTTTCCAAACCATGTGGTCCATAAGGGGAAGAGTTAATCCAAGGAACTGCGCCTTATATGTGGTGGCCGCCGTGTAGATCCCGTCATTCGAGTGCGTCCAAACTATATCATCGTGGAGTTTCTCATCAAAGTGGACGTCATTCACAAGCATCCATAGGGTGAAGAATTCCAGGATGTGATCATCAGAGACCACGATGTTGAAGTTGATTTTGAGAATCCATGCATTGCTTTTGAGAGCCTCCCTCACCTTCCCATTTTTTCTCCTATAAGCCTAAAAAATTAGAGGTGCAATATCCTTGGGCTTGCGCCCGAGAAGCCAAGGGGAATCCCAAAATGGCATTTTGGCGCCATCCCCCACGGTGATGGTGGTCGAAGCATAAAAGAAGTTGAGATCATCCTTCATGCAAGGTTCGCCAAATCCAACCCATAATCTATGGGGCTCCTTCTACTCATACCAAGGCCTCTCAAATGAAGAACACCGCTTGGGAGCATAATACCGACTTGACTAGCGCCGTGCAGCTAATGGTTGTGATGGTTTGGCCCTCCCAAATAACCAATTTGCCAGCCACCTTGTCTTCAAGATATTGGAAATCCACCTTCTTGAGTTGCCACACCGAGAGTGGTAGGCCTAAGTATTTCACCCGGAAGTTTGTCCGAGTTGCTGGCATACTCCCAAGTATGTGCCCAAGGTTGAGGTTGTTGCACCGAATTGGCACCACCGAGCTTTTGTGGAAGTTGGAACAGAAGCTCGTAACCTCACCAAAGCCTCTCAAGATCGAGGCAAGGTTATCAATGTCCTGCTTGATAGGGCCACAAAGACCGCCGCATCATCTGCATAGAGAGAGGTTCTCACCGTGGCCCCCGCCCACGAATCTTATGAAGAGAGGTTCTCACCGTGGCCCCCGCCAAGTCAAGGATTTTATGCAGTGGGTCAATCGCAATGACAAAGAGGAGGGGAATATGGGGTCCCCCCGTTGAGACCCGCGGCCGTGCTTGATCAGTGGGCCGGGTAGCTCATTGAGAAGGATGCGAGATGACAATGTCGTTAAAAGGGCAGCAATCCAAGCACGAAACCTGGCGAGGAACCCCATGCATTGGAGGCAATCCAGGACGTAACTCCACTTAACCGAATCAAGGTACTGCTACTACTAAGAGCGACAAAAGTTAAAACAGATTTGCCTCAACTTGGTCCCAAACTGGAAGAAACAATACGCACACCACCTGAAATATGTTGGATAGAACGAACCAAAACTTCAGGCAGGCAGCTTAAGCATCGATCAAATGTTCAGCATCGATCCGACAGTTGACTAATTAGAGTAGTATAAAGGTTCTAGATGGAATGACATATGACGACAGAGGTTACTACTAATGAGTACTAATACATGGTGGTTTTCATGTGCTTAGTTTATGTCAGGCAATGGCACGTCCTCTTGGAGTCCACTGTCGCAGCTGTAATCGCCGTAGATTCGGTCCTCCTCCAGATTATCCAAACCCAAGGTTATATAGTAGCTGTCAGAGATCATTTCATTGTTGGCGCGCTGTCTTTCACCGCAGAGCATCTTCTCAAACTCTTTGTCACGCCCCAGGAAACTCTCCTTCGTCGGGTGCACGATGGTCCTCCCTCTGGACTCACAGTAAAGGCAATGGA
This sequence comes from Aegilops longissima, assembly GCA_021605205.1. NCBI lineage: Eukaryota > Viridiplantae > Streptophyta > Magnoliopsida > Poales > Poaceae > Aegilops > Aegilops longissima. Next base: position 658,143,909 of record CM038681.1, on the reverse strand, counting down.
CTTGCTCTGCCATGCATACACGCAGACACGGACTTTATTACATGGGTGAGATTTAACCAAGTCTCAATCAAGTGACATAACGTCAAGAGAGAAAAAAACTGAAAAGAAATTTTTGCACGAATATCAATTTAAGATCTCACGGATATAGCATCGACTGAGACTTCGTCAAGTCTCCGTCGACTGAGACATTAGCAAGACAGTTATTATATATATAGTTTTGGATTGTACGAAAACTAAACTGATGACAGAGAGCAAAGCTAAACGATAGATAGATAGCATCATCATACCAGTGCCTGGAAGTGGCATAGCCACAGGGCAGCACAACAGCACCTCCTTAGAGCCGACGTTGCTACACTCGGCAAAGAAGAGCTCTGGAGATGTGCCTGCTGCGGTCTGGGTGGCGAGGAAGTTGATGTGGGAGCAACGGCACGTGCCATCGAAGGGCTTCGTTGGGTTCGCACGGCCACCCGCATACTCATTGACACCGCAGACGACATGGACCTCGTAGCTGGGTTGTACCTGCAAGCAATCAAGTTGTTGCAGATTGTTTTGATGATGTACATCCAGCAAGTCGATCTGTGTAAAAGAAAGAGCAAGCAAATTAATTACCTGGTGTTGTTTCTTGTTGTACATCTCGATCGCGGATTTCGCCATTCCCACGGCGCTATTGTGCTGGTTCCAGAAGTTGCCTATCGTTCTCATTACATCATTGTAAGCCCAGGGGCCTAACACGTTGGTGTTTTTTTGCTTCTTGTGCAGGTTTGCAGTTGGCAAGAGCTTGGAAGTAGCCCGGAAACAATGGGCGGACGTTGGCAGGTTCGTTGTGCTCGAGGAGATCCGAGAAGCCTTTGAGTACGGAATTAGATGGTCCGAGGAAGTGGGCCTGTTCAAGAGGTTTGGGGTGGCGTGCGGCATTGGCAGCAGCCGCGTAGGCTTCGGCTTCTTCCACACCACCGTCGCGATCATCGGCATTTTGGAGATAGGCCCCGGCTAGCTGCAGTCGTTGCATGGCTTCGCCCGGCGTGAGGGTGGGGTGGCGTGTGCAGAGGAAGGAGATGAGGCCATATAGGGATCGGAGCGCGATCCGCAGCAGGGCTCTGGTGCTGATGGCCTCGATCTCGATCTTTTTCTCTAGCGTTAGAGGGTAGGCTTGGGCATGCCAGAGGGTATTCACGATGATGTTGGAGACGGGGTCCAGCGGCCCGTAGCAGTGGCCGGCATGGAGCAAGCTGTAAAGGTACTGGTGCGAGCCCCGCAGTTTGTCCTTGGGCAGCCAGGCAAGAGCCTCCAGATAGTATCCATGGATGGTGGCGAGAAGCGCACGCCTCAGAGTCGGCAGCAGCGGTACTTGCAGCTCCATCTCTGCATGGTTATTCAGGTTGCTTCCATGTCGTTTAGAGGCAAGCTCCCAGGCTTCCTCCAGGGCAAGAGCAGGTGGTTCAGGTTGCTCAAGTAGTGCCCAGATGTCGATGATCAGACCGGGGTCTCGGGCTGCGTAGGGTGACGAAAGCAGTGTGTTAATCTTGCAGATTGAAGGGGACAGTATCTTCCACGCCAGAGCAAACTTCCGCGGGTCGTGGTGCTGGGCGGCGGCGGCGGCACACCTGAGCGCCATTCCGACGGCGGCCGCGGTCGTGTCAGACTGGAAACCGAAGGTCCGCTCCATCCCGCGGTGGTGGATGACGAGCCCGGCGGCCACGAGGGGGTCCAGATCGGCCTTGTTGAGATACCACACGGCCCTGTAGTTGGTGAGGTAGGGGAAGAGGGCCACCAGGAAAAGGCGACGAGGCCGTCGACCGACCGCTCGAAAATGCACCGTAGCATCGGCCGCCGACGACCACGCGAGTAGTCCTCCTCTTCCTCCTCCACCGCTAGGGCCAGGTCGGTTTGGGCGATTGCTTCGCTGACGACGATGTTGGAGACCGGATCTAGTAGGCCGAAGCAGAAGCCTTCGTCGATGATCTCCACCCGGTCGTAGTAGGCGCCGGATCTTGGCGATGAGCTCCTTTTTCATCCCCCCTTCCAGATCTTGGTCCGCCGCTAGTTCGTCGTCCCAATGACCTAGATTATCCGGGCCATAGATCCGTTGCTGGGTTATGGGGTCATCAGGGATGCCGGTGCCGGTCTGGCCGCTGCCGAAGCTAAGGCCGCAGCAAAGGCTTGTGCCGCCGGTGCCAAGGCTCCACCTGCGAAAACACATAGCAAGACTTCGGTGGGATGCGTAGTGGTCGGCTTGTGGAGGCCGGCGGCGTCCCTCCCTCTATTCCGTGGGCCGTCTCTAGAGCATCTCCAACAGACGCCCTACATAGCCGCGCGCTAAATTTCTTTTACAATATCAAAATAGCGTTTTAGTGCGCCGGACGACCGAATATCTTCAGCAGATGCCTAAAAATATACTACCCAGCTAGCAACAGTAGCGACTTCAACAGGCACCCAAAAATAACCGCGCGCGCCCGTACCTAGCTCGCCCCGCCGTGGCTGTTGCCGTGCCGCCCGTGGCCGTGGGCGCGCTCTGCCTCGTCGTGGCCGTGCCGCCCGTGGTTGTGGTCGCGCCCGCCCGCCACCGCCGTGGCGCGCCCGCACCCTCCCGCCATGGCCGTGACTGTGGCCCGCACCCTCCCGCTCATGGCGTGGCCGTGGCCCGTGCCCGCCCGCCACCGTCGCGCCATGCCAGCGCCTCGCTCCTCCCGCCACGCCACCTCCGTGGCGTGGCGTGGCGGCCGCCGTCGCGGTGCCGCTTCGTGGCGTGGCGGCTGGCCCGCCCCGCCCGCCGCCGTCGTGGCGGGCTCGCGCCTGCGCTCCTCCCGCCCGCCGCTGCCGTGGCCTTGGCGCGCCTGTGCTCCTCCCGCCCGCCGCCGCCGTGGCGCGGCAGCGTCCGCCCGCCCGTGGCGGCTGGCGAGCTGGCGCGCGCATGCGAGGAGGCCAATGGCGGCTCCGGACGCACGGGACACTTTTCACGTGCGTGAGAAGTTCAACGCGTTGGAGCTCAAGCGCTAAATATACGGCTTGCGATTCAGTTTCGTTCGGCGCGCTGAACGCTTTTTATAGCGTGCTCTACTATGCAGCGTCCGCTGGAGTGCTATTTTCAACTCCGCGCGCACTAAACTTGCGATTTTTTGGGCACGGCGTTAATATTGGGCGTCTGTTGGAGACGCTCTTATGGATGTCTTTCTTATATACTAGTATAAAAAAACGCTCTTATATTTTCTGAAGGCTCCAAGTTTTCCATATTGGTTATGTGTTTTCAAATTGTAACAAATACGCATGTGGTTTGTTGCGAATTCACACGACTAAATGTTGCAAGGTTTTGCGATACCCAGATGATAAGTGCCACAAATACGCATGCGGTCTTTTGCAAATTCACATGCTAGATGTTGCAAGTTTTTCAATACCCAAATGATAAATGTCACAGGTGCGAATGAAGCGATTTAGTTATGACGTTTTTTACAACTAAAGTTGCCATCCGAGAAGAAAACACAACCCCCAAAAAAACTGAAACTTGTCATCTAAAAGAAAGTTGTCATGTGTTTGTGCCACACGTGTGGCACTTATCAGGGTCCTTTTTGATAATGTTTTTACATGCTTTTTAAAAATATTGAAAACACATGTATAGTTTGTTCTAATAGTTTGTGACTTTTGCTAAAAAAAAAATAGGTCGTGATTTATGTTGTAAACGTATCTGCTGCAATTTTTTGTTGCTTAAGCACTTTTTAGTTGATTGATGCAAATAAATATTTTTTGTTGTAATAGTGGGTGATTTTTGATGAAACTGTGGGTGATTGATGCAAATACGTGCTTGTTGCGGAGCTATAGGATGAAATTTTCGACCTACCCACCACCCATCTGATTGCAAAATTCATCCTACGGTTTAATCAATCACCCACCACTCTCGGCTGAGTGTAGTACAAAGCAGCTCCTCAAGACCAACATCACCACAGTCGGCCCGCTCGTCCTACCCATGTCAGAGCAGCTCCGCTTCCTCACCACCATCATGCTCAAGGTCTTGGGCGCCCACATGAAGGCGTACTTGCCAGACTTCAAGCTCGTGCTCGAGCACTTCAGCATCCACACCGTAGGCAGGGGTGTCGGGTCCCCGACGAGCTCGAGCACAACCTCAAGCTCAACCCCAGGCACAATGAGCCTTCACGAGTGACGCTCTACAGGTTTCGGCAACACCTCCAGCGGCTCGCTCTGGTACGAGTTCGCCTACTGCAAGCCCAAGCGATGGATCAAGAAGGGATACCGCGTCTAGCAGATTGCCTTTAGCTCTTGGTTCAAATGGAACATCATCGTGTGGAGAGAGCTGTGTACCATCAACGATGCCGATGAGAACCCATGGATCCAAGACGTCGATGTACTACCGATCGACGTGCCCAAGGTGGGGTGCTCGTTGATGAGACCTCCTACCAAGTCCCAATCTAGCTAGCTGGAGCATGTATCACCAATTTCCAGTCTTAATTAATTAGGCTAGAGTTTTTATATGTTTTGATTATTAATTTTATTATCATGTAAATCTCAATGAACTAGCAATAAATTTCAATCGATTTATCTACCTGCATAAGTGTTGCCGTGGAGATCAAATATATTTGACAATCCAATAATTGTAGACAATGAACATTCTCTCTAGGCCTTCGTGCTTCACCTTATCCCCTAGGCATTCTTCCAAGAGTAGCCTCCAACTTATTTTTCTCCCATCGCTAAGACATATTATTATGAAAAAATTTAGTGATACAAAAGTCATGGATATTCTCCAACAAGCTCTTATGTTTAGAGACCTCTGCATAATATGGAGCAAGCTCATTTACCCTTGTCATAAGTTCAGAGGTTCTAAAGAATAGTACGCTCCTCAATCGATTCAACGTATGTAAAAGGATAATCATCACAATTGTATGATGATACAATAGGGTGAGGGTGGAATTTGCAACTAAATCTCATATGGTCATTAGACTTTCAATTCTCACAAAACATAGGGAATTTAAATATACCTTGAGCACAGTAATCCAATGTACCCAATTTATCCTCCACTTCAACACCTTTAAAATAATATCGGCATCGTGCATACGCCATTCCTCTCTTCTCAATGTGTTTTCTTGTAGCATCCTTGGTTTCTATTAACATCCTTGGATTTGGGGAATGTTGGTTGACGTAGCACCAAAGTTGGTTTACAAAATTTATGTGCAAACATACCCAAATGGGGTCTAGCTTTCAAAAAGTTGCTTGATGTAACACCAACGTTGCATCATGTATCACTAAAGTTTATTATAAAAAAAATTGTTGAACAATCCCAAATGGGGTCCAGCTTTTGAAAGGTGGTTCATGTAGCACCAAAGTTGGTCCATCTAGTACCAAAGTTGGTTTTGAAAAGGGTATGGAAACATACCATAATGTGGCCCACCTTCCGGGAAGTTGGTTGATGTAGCACCAAAGTTACATCATTTTGCACCAAACATGATTTTGAAAAAGTTTGCCGAAACATACCCAAATGTGGTCCAGCTTTCAGAAAGTTGGTTGATGTAGCACCAACGTTGCATAGCACCAAAGTTGGTTTGAAAAAGTTTAGAAAAAGTTGCATCATGTAGCACCATAAACTTTTTCAAAACCAACTTTAGTGCTACATGATGCAACTTTGGTGCTACAGAGCCAAATGTGGTTCAACTTTCAGGAAGTTGGTTGATGCACCACCAAAGTTGGGTTTGAAATTTTTTGTCAACTTCCTAAAAAATGTGCCACAAACCATTGCAAACCAACTTTGGTGCTACATGATGCAAATTTGGTGCCACATCTACTGACTTCTTGAAAGCTGGACCGCATTTGGATATGTTTTGGCAAACTTTTTCAAAACCAACTTTGGTGCTACCCGATGTAACTTTGGTGCTACATCAACAAACTTGCCAAAATCTGGACCCCATTTGGGTATGCTTCCACCAACGTTTTCAAAACCAACTTTGGTACTACATGGCCCAACTTTGGTTGTACATCAACTAACCTTCCGAAAGCTGGACCCCGTTTGCTTTTGTTTCGACAAACTTCTTCAAAACCATCTTAGGTGGCACATGATGCAACTTCGATGTTACATCAACCAAAAGTTAGACCTCATTTGGGTATATTTCGACAAATTTTTGAAAACTAACTTTGATGCTACATGATGCATGATAACCCAGAAGTATAGGGGATCGCAACAGTTTTCGAGGGTAAAGTATTCAACTCAAAATTATTGATTCGACATAAGGCGAGCCAAAAATATTTGCAAGTATTAGCAGTTAAGTTGTCAATTCAACCACACCTGGAGACTAAATATCTGCAGCAGGGTGATGAGTAGCACAATAATATGATAGTTTGATAGCGGTAGTAGCGATAGCAACAGTAACGATAACAGTACCAGTAATAGTTTCATAGCAATTATGACAGTAGCAATAGCAGCAGTAGTAACTTAGCAAGAGCAATATGTGAAGAATTCGTAGGCATTGGATTGGTGATGGATAATTATGCTAGATGGCATTCATCATGTAATAGTTATAACCTAGGGCGACATAAAACTAGCTCCAATTCATCAATGTAATGTAGGCATGTTTTCCGTGTATAGTCATACGTGCTTGCGATAAGAACTTGCATGACATCTTTTGTCCTACACTCCCGTCGCAGCGGGTGAAGGAAATATGCCCTAGAGGCAATAATAAAGTTATTATTTATTTCCTTATTTCATGATAAATGTTTATTATTCATGCTAGAATTGTATTAACCGGAAACATAATACATGTGTGAATACATAGACAAACATATAGTCACTATTATGCCTCTACTTGACTAGCTCATTAATCAAAGATGGTTATGTTTCCTAACCATAGACATGTGTTGTTACTTGATTAATGGGATCACATCATTAGGAGAATGATGTGATTGACATGACCCATTCCGTTAGCCTAGCACTTGATCGTTTAGTATATTGCTATTGCTTTCTTCATGACGTATACATGTTCCTGTAACTATGAGATTATGCAACTCCCGTTTACCGGAGGAACACTTTGGGTGCTACCAAACGTCACAACATAACTGGGTGATTATAAAGGAGTACTACAAGTGTCTCCAAAGGTACATGTTGGGTTGGCGTATTTCGAGATTAGGTTTTGTCACTCCGATTGTCGGAGAGGTATCTCTGGGCCTTCTCGGTAATGCACATCACATAAGCCTTGCAAGCATTGCACCTAATAAGTTAGTTGTGAGATGATGTATTACGGAACGAGTAAAGAGACTTGCCGGTAACGAGATTGAACTAGGTATTGGATACTGACGATCGAATCTCGGATAAGTAACATACCGATGACAAAGGGAACAATGTATGTCGTTATGCGGTTTGACCGATAAAGATCTTCGAAGAATATGTAGGAACCAATATGGGCATCCAGGTTCCGCTATTGGTTATTGACCGAGAATAGTTCTAGGTCATGTCTACATAGTTCTCGAACCCGTAGGGTCCGCACGCTTAAGGTTTCGATGCGATGTTATATTATGAGTTTATGAGTTTTGATGTACCGAAGGAGTTCGGAGTCCCGGATGAGATCGGGGACATGACGAGGAGTCTCGAAATGGTCGAGACGTAAAGATCGATATATTGGACGACTATATTCGGAGTTCGGAAAGGTTCCGAATGATTCGGGTATTTTTCGGAGTACCGGAGAGTTACGGGAATTCGTCGGGGAGAAGTATTGGGCCTTATTGGGCCCTGCGGGAAAGAGAGAGGGGCTGCCTAGGGCAGGCCGCGCGCCCCCCCATGGCCTAGTCCGAATTGGACTAGGGGAGGGTCGCACCCCTCCTTCCTTCCCTTCTCTCTTCCCTTCCTTGTCTCCTACTCCTAATACATGGAAGGACTCCTAGTTGACTACGAAGGGGAATCCTACTCCGGTGGGAGTAGGACTCCCCATGGCGCGCCCTCCTAGGGCCGGCCTCCTCCTCCCTCCTCCTTTATATACAGGGCAGGGGCACCCCATGAACACAAGTTGATCTACGGATCGTTCCTTAGCCGTGTGCGGTGCCCCTCCACCATATTCCACCTTGGTCATATCGTCATGAGCTTAGGCGAAGCCCCGCGCCGATAGAGCATCATCAGCGCCACCACGCCGTCGTCTTGACGGAACTCATCCCCGACGCTTTGCTGGATCGGAGTCCGGGATCGCCATCGAGCTGAACGTGTGCTGAACTCGGAGGTGCCGTCGCTCGGTACTTGGATCGGTCGGATCGTGAAGACGCACGACTACATCAACCGTGTTGTCATAACGCTTCGCCACGGTCTCACGAGGGTACGTGGACAATACTCTCCCCTCTCGTTGCTATGCCATCATCATGATCTTGCGTGTGCGTAGGAATTTTTTTGAAATTACTACGTTCCCCAACAGTGGCATCCGAGCCAGGTTTTATGCGTTGATGTCATATGCACGAGTAGAACACAAGTGAGTTGTGGGCGATATAAGTCATATTGCTTACCAGCATGTCATACTTTGGTTGGCGGTATTGTGAGATGAAGCGCCCGGACCGACATTACGCCAGACGCTTACGCGAGACTGGTTTCACCGCTTGAGCACTCGTTGCTTAAAGGTGACCGCGGTGTCTGTCTCTCTCACTTTAGTTGAACCGAGTGTGGCTACGCCCGGTCCTTGCGAAGGTTAAAACAGCACCAACTTGACAAACTATCGTTGTGGTTTTGATGCGTAGGTAAGAACGGTTCTTGCTCAGCCCGTAGCAGCCACGTAAAATTTGCAACAACAAAGTAGAGGACGTCTAACTTGTTTTTGCAGGGCATGTTGTGATGTGATATGGTCAAGACGTGATGCTATATTTTATTGTATGAGATGATCATGTTTTGTAACCGAGTTATCGGCAACTGGCAGGAGCCATATGGTTGTCGCTTTATTGTATGAAATGCAAACGCCATGTAATTGCTTTACTTTATCACTAAGCGGTAGCGATAGTCGTAGAAGCAATAGTTGGCGAGACGACAACGATGCTACGATGGAGATCAAGGTGTCGCGCCGGTGACGATGGTGATCACGACGGTGCTTCGGAGATGGAGATCACAAGCACAAGATGATGATGGCCATATCATATCACTTATATTGATTGCATGTGATGTTTATCCTTTATGCATCTTATCTTGCTTTGATTGACGGTAGCATTTTAAGATGATCTCTCACTAAAATTATCAAGACGTGTTCTCCTGAGTATGCACCGCTGCCAAAGTTCGTCGTGCCCGCACACCACGTGATGATCGGGTGTGATAAGCTCTCGTCCATCTACAACGGGTGCAAGCCAGTTTTGCACACGCAGAATACTCAGGTTAAACTTGACGAGCCTAGCATATGCAGATATGGCCTCGGAACACGGAGACCGAAAGGTCGAGCGTGAATCATATAGTAGATATGATCAACATAGTGATGTTCACCATTGAAAACTACTCCATCTCACGTGATGATCGGTTATGGTTTAGTTGATTTGGATCACGTGATCACTTAGATGACTAGAGAGATGTCTGTCTAAGTGGGAGTTCTTAAGTAATATGATTAATTGAACTTAAATTTATCATGAACTTAGTCATGGTAGTATTTTACAAATTATGTTGTAGATCAATAGCTCGCGTTGTTGCTTCCCTATGTTTTTATATGTGTTCCTAGAGAAAATTGTATTGAAAAATGTTAGTAGCAATGTTGCGGATTGGATCCGTGATCTGAGGTTTATCCTCATTGCTGCACAGAAGAATTATGTTCTTGATGCACCGCTAGGTGACAGACCTATTGCAGGAGCAGATGCAGACGTTATGAACGTTTGGCTAGCTCAATATGATGACTACTTGATAGTTTAGTGCACCATGCTTAAACGGCTTAGAATCGGGACTTCAAAGACGTTTTAAACGTCATGGACCATATGAGATGTTCCAGGAGTTGAAGTTGATATTTCAGCAAATACCCGAGTTGAGAGATATGAAGTCTCCAACAAGTTCTATAGCTAAAAGATGGAGGAGAATCGCTCAACTAGTGAGCATGTGCTCAGATTGTCTGGGTACTTCAATCGCTTGAATCAAGTGGGAGTTAATCTTCCAGATAAGATAGTGATTGACAGAATTCTCTAGTCACCATCACTAAGTTACTAGAACTTCGTGATGAACTATAGTATGCAAGGGATGACGAAAACGATTCCCGAGCTCTTCGTGATGTTGAAATCGACGAAGGTAGAAATCAAGAAAGAGCATCAAGTGTTGATGATTGACAAGACCACTAGTTTCAAGAAAAGGGCAAAGGGAAAGAAAGGGGAACTTCAAGTAGAATGACAAGCAAGTTGTCACTCCCATGAAGAAACCCAAAGTTGAACCAAAGCCTGAAACTGAGTGCTTACACTGCATAGGAAATGGTCACTGGAAACGGAAATACCCCAAATATTTGGTGGATAAGAAGGATGGCAAAGTGAACAAGGGTATATTTGATATACAGGTTATTGATGTGTGCTTTACTAGTGTTTATAGTAGCCCCTGAGTATTTGATACTTGTTCGGTTGCTAAGATTAGTAACTCGAAACAGGAGTTACAGAATAAACAGAGACTAGTTGAAGGGGAAGTGACGATGAGTGTTGGAAGTAGTTCCAAGATTGATATGATCATCATCGCACACTCCCTATACTATCGGGATTAGTGTTTATAGTAGCCCCTGAGTATTTGATACTTGTTCGGTTGCTAAGATTAGTAACTCGAAACAGGAGTTACAGAATAAACAGAAACTAGTTGAAGGGGAAGTGACGATGAGTGTTGGAAGTAGTTCCAAGATTGATATGATCATCATCACACACTCCCTATACTTTCGGGATTAGTGTTAAACCTAAATAAATGTTATTTAGCTTTTGCATTGAGCATGAATATGATTTGATCATGTTTATTGCAATACGGTTATTCATTTAAAGTCAGAGAATAATTGTTGTTCTGTTTACATGAATAAAACCTTCAATGGTCATACACCCAATGAAAATAGTTTATTGGATCTCGATCGTAGTGATACACATATTCATAATATTGATGCCAAAAGATGCAAAGTTAATAATGATAGTGCAACTTATTTGTGGCACTGCCGCTTGGGTCATATCGGTATAAAGCGCATGAAGAAACTCCATAAAGATGGATTTTGGAATCACTTGGTTATGAATCATTTGATGCTTGCGAACCGTGCCTTTTGGGCAAGATGACTAAAACTCCGTTCTCCGGAACAATGGAACAAGCTACTGACTTGTTGGAAATAACACATATATACCGATGTATGTGATCCAATGAGTGTTGATGCTCGTGGCAAGTATCGTTATTTTTCTGACCTTCACAAGATGATTTGGGTAGATATGCGTATATCTACTTGATGAAACATAAGTCTGAAATAGTTGAAAGGTTCTAAGAATTTCAGAGTGAAGTGGAAAATCATCGTAACAAGAAAATAAAGTTTCCGCAATCTGATCGTGGAGATGAATATTTGAGTTACGAGTTTGGTCTTCAATTAAAACAATGTGGAATAGTTTCACAGCTCACGCCACCTGGAACACCACAACGTTATGGTGTGTCCGAACGTCGTAATCGTACTTTATTTTGATATGGTGCGATCAATGATGTCTCTTACCGATTTACCAATATCGTTTTGGGGTTATGCATTAGAGACAGCTGCATTCACGTTTAATAGGGCACCATCTAAATCCGTTGAGACGACACCGTATGAACTATGGTTTAAACAGTAAACCTAAGCTATCGTTTCTTAAAAGTTTGGAGTTGTGATGCTTATGTGAAAAAGTTTTCACCTGATAAGCTCGAACCCAAATCGGAGAAGTGCGTCTTCATAGAATACCCAAAGGTAACTATTGGGTACACCTTCTATCACAGATCCGAAGGCAAGTTTTTCGTTGCTAAGATGGATCCTTTCTAGAGAAGAAGTTTCTCTCGAAAGAAGTGAGTGGGAGGAAAGTAGAACTTGATGAGGTAATTGTACCTTCTCCCTTATTGGAAAGTAGTTCATCACAAAAATCAGTTCCAGTGATTCCTACACCAATTAGTGAGGAAGTTAATGATGATGATCATGAAACTTCAGATCAAGTTGCTACCAAACCTCGTAGGTCTTCCAGAGTAAGATCCACACCAGAGTGGTACGGTAATCGTGTTCTAGAAGTCATATTACTAGACCATGATGAACCTACGAACTATGAGGAAGCGATGATGAGCCCAGATTCCGCGAAATGGCTTGAGGCCATGAAATCTGAGATAGGATCCATGTATGAGAACAAAGTATGGACTTTGATTGACTTGCTCGATGATCAGCAAGCCATGTTAAATAAATGGATCTTGAAGAGGAAGACGGACACTGATAGTAGTGTTACTATCTACAAAGCTCGACTTGTCACAAAAAGGTTTTCGACAAGTTCAAGGTGTTGACTACAATGAGATTTTCTCAACTGTAGCGATGCTTAAGTCTGTCCGAATCATGTTAGAAATTGCCACATTTTATGAAATCTGCCAAATGGATGTCAAAACTACATTCTTTAATGGATTTATTAAAGAAGAGTTGTATATGATGCAACCAGAAGGTTTTGTCAATCCTAAAGGAGCTAACAAAATGTGCAAGCTTCAGCGATCCATCTATGGACTGGTGCAAGCATCTCGGAGTTGGAATAAACGCTTTGATAGTGTGATCAAAGCATATGGTTTTATACAGACTTTTGGAGAAGCCTGTATTTGCAAGAAAGTGAGTGGGAGCACTACAGCATTTCTGATAAGTATATGTGAATGACATATTGTTGATTGGAAATAATGTAGAATTATTCTGCAAAGCATAAAGGAGTATTTGAAAGGAGTTTTTCAAAGAAAGACCTCAGTAAAACTACTTACATATTGAGCATCAAGATCTATTGAGATCAAGACGCTTGATAAGTTTTTCAATAAGTACATACCTTGTCAAGATTTTGAAGTAGTTCAAAATGGAACAGTCAAAGAAAAGTTCTTGTCTGTGTTGCAAAGGTGTGAAATTGAGTAAAGACTCAAATCCCGACCACGGCAGAAAATAGAAAAGAGAATGAAAGTCATTCCCTATACCTCAGTCATAGGTTCTATAAAGTATGCTATGCTATGTACCAGACCTATTGTATACCTTGCTCTGAATTTGGAAAGGAGTACAATAGTGATCTAGGAGTAGATCACTGGACATTGGTCAAGAACATCCTTAGTGAGGACTAAGGAAATATTTCTCGATTATGGAGGTGATAAAAGAGCCCGTCATAAAGAGCTACATCGATGCAAGCTTTTTACACTGATCCAGATGACTCTAAGTCTCAATCTGGATACATATTGAAAGTGGGAGCAATTAGCTAGAGTAGCTCCGTGCAGAGCATTGTAGACATAGAATATTTGCAAAATACATACGGCTCTGAATGTGACAGACCTGCTGACTAAGCTTCTCTCACGAGCAAAACATGATCATACCTTAGTACTCTTTGGGTGTTAATCACATAGCGATGTGAACTATATTATTGACTCTAGTAAACCCTTTGGGTGTTGGTCACATGACGATGTGAACTATGGGTGTTAATCACATACATATGTGAATATTAGTGTTGCATCACATGATGATGTGAACTAGATTATTGACTCTAGTGCAAGTGGGAGACTGAAGGAAATATGCCCTAGAGGCAATAATAAAGTTATTATTTATTTCCTTATTTCATGATAAATGTTTATTATTCATGCTAGAATTGTATTAACCGGAAACATAATACATGTGTGAATACATAGACAAACATATAGTCACTAGTATGCCTCTACTTGACTAGCTCATTAATCAAAGATGGTTATGTTTCCTAACCATAGACATGTGTTGTTATTTGATTAATGGGATCACATCATTAGGAGAATGATGTGATTGACATGACCCATTCCGTTAGCCTAGCACTTGATCGCTTAGTATATTGCTATTGCTTTCTTCATGACGTATACATGTTCCTGTAACTATGAGATTATGCAACTCCGTGCCACGGAGGAACACTTTGGTGCTACCAAACGTCACAACGTAACTGGGTGATTATAAAGGAGTACTACAGGTGTCTCTAAAGGTACATGTTGGATTGGCGATTTGAGATTAGGTTTTGTCACTCCGATTGTCGGAGAGGTATCTCTGGCCTTCTCGGTAATGCACATCACATAAGCCTTGCAAGCATTGCACCTAATAAGTTAGTTGTGAGATGATGTATTACGGAACGAGTAAAGAGACTTGCGGTAACGAGATTGAACTAGGTATTGATACCGACGATCGAATCTCGGTAAGTAACATACCGATGACAAAGGGAACAACGATGTCGTTATGCGGTTTGACCGATAAAGATCTTCGAAGAATATGTAGGAACCAATATGGGCATCCAGGTTCCGCTATTGGTTATTGACCGAGAATAGTTCTAGGTCATGTCTACATAGTTCTCGAACCCGTAGGGTCCGCACGCTTAAGGTTTCGATGATGCTTATATTATGAGTTTATGAGTTTTGATGTACCGAAGGAGTTCGAGTCCCGGATGAGATCGGGACATGACGAGGAGTCTCGAAATGGTCAAGACGTAAAGATCGATATATTGGACGACTATATTCGGAGTTCGTAAAGGTTTCAATGATTCGGTATTTTTCGAGTACCGAGAGTTACGGGAATTCGCCGGGAGAAGTATTGGGCCTTATTGGGCCCTGCGGAAAGAGAGAGGGCTGCCTAGGGCAGGCCGCGCTTCTCCATGGCCTAGTCCGAATTGACTAGGGGAGGCCGCACCCCTCCTTCCTTCCCTTCTCTCTTCCCTTCCTTGTCTCCTACTCCTAATACATGGAAGGACTCCTAGTTGGACTAGGAAAGGGGAATCCTACTCCCGTGGGAGTAGGACTCCCCATGGCGCCCCCTCCTAGGGCCGGCCTCCTCCTCCCTCCCTCCTTTATATACAGGGCAGGGGCACCCCATGAACACAAGTTGATCTACGGATCCTTCCGTAGCCGTGTCGGTGCCCCTCCACCATATTCCACCTCGGTCATATCGTCATGAGCTTAGGCGAAGCCCTGCGCCGTAGAGCATCATCAGCGCCACCACGCCGTCGTGTTGACGGAACTCATCCCCGACGCTTTGCTGGATCGGAGTCCGGGATCGCCATCGAGCTGAACGTGTGCTGAACTCGGAGGTGCCGTGACGCTCGGTACTTGGATCGGTCGGATCGTGAAGACGACGACTACATCAACCGCGTTGTCATAACGCTCCGCCACGGTCTCACGAGGGTACGTGGACAATACTCTCCCCTCTCGTTGCTATGCCATCACCATGATCTTGCGTGTGCGTAGGAAATTTTTTGAAATTACTACGTTCCCCAACAGCAGGGTGCATAAGGAAACTAAGGGATATTGAGGCCTCCTTTTAATAAAGAACCGAAACAAAGTATTAACACATAGTGAATACATTAATATCCATCACTGATCCAATGCCTACGCTTTCCCATATTGATTTTTGCTAAGTTACTATCGTTGCTGCTTTTACAATCATCACAAAGTACAACTGTTACTGTTCCTATAACTATTGCTACTATTACCGCTACTATAAAAACTATCAAAGCACTGTTCTACTAAACACTTTGTTGCAGAAATATTATAGGTGTGGTTGAATTGACAACTAAAAGATCGAGGATGTCGCCTAGGAGGGGGGGAGGGTTGAATAGGCGCTTTAAAATAATTACGGTTTAGGCTTGAACAAATGCGGAATAAACCTAGCGGTTAATTTGTCAAGCACAAAACCTAAAACAACTAGGCTCACCTATGTGCACCAACAGCTTATGCTAAGCAAGATAAGAAACTATGTGGTAGCAAGATATATGACAAAGAACAATATGGCTATCACAAAGTAAAGTGCATAAGTAAAGGGCTCGGGTAAGAGATAACCGAGGCACCGGAGACGATGATGTATCCCGGTTCACACCTTGCGGATGCTAATCTCCGCTTGGAGCGGTGTGGAGGCACAATGCTCCCAAGAAGCCACTAGGGCCACCGTAATCTCCTCACGCCAAGCACAATGCAAGATACCGTGATTCCACTAAGGGACCCTTGAGGGCGGTCACCGAACCCGTACAAATGGCGACCCTTGGGGGCGGTCACCGAACCCGTACACTTTGGCAACCCTTGGGGGCGGTCACCGGAACCCGTCAAATTGCTCGGGGCGATCTCCACAACCTAATTGGAGACCCCGACGCTTGCCCGGAGCTTTACACCATAATGATTGAGTTCCGAACAACACCAACCGTCTAGGGCGCCAAGGCACCCAAGAGGAACAAGCTCTAGGGTGTCCAAAACACCCAAGAGTAACAAGCTCAAGGGTACCAAGCACCCAAGAGTAATAAGCTTCTCAACTTGTAACTTCCACGTATCACGTGGAGAACTCAAACCGATGCACCAAATGCAATGGCAAGGGCACACGGAGTGCCCAAGTCCTTCTCTCTCAAATCCCACCGAAGCAACTAATTCTAGGGAGGAAGATGAGGGAAGAACAAGAAGGAGAACACCAAGAACTCCAAGATCTAGATCCAAGGGGTTCCCCTCACATAGAGGAGAAAGTGATTGGTGGAAATGTGGATCTAGATCTCCTCTCTCTTTTCCCTCAAAAACTAGCAAGAATCCATGGAGGGATTGAGAGTTAGCAAGCTCGAAGAAGGTCAACAATGGGGAAAGAACACGAGCTCAAAGGATAAGGTTCATTGGGGAAGAAGACCCCCTTTTATAGGTGGGAAAAAACCAACCGTTATGCTCACAGCCCGCACAGAGCGGTACTACCGCTCGTCCTCACGGTACTACCGCTAGGGATCGCGGTACTACTGCTTGCGAGCGGTACAAAAAATATACTTTCGTACCTACCTCCGCAGGAATTGGGACGAGTTTTTTGGTCCAGAGCGGTACTGCCGCTGTAGGAGCCGCGGTAGTACCGCTCTGGAGCGGTAGTAAAAAATTACATCCGCTCCAATTCGCGGTAGTACCGCTGCAGCCTTTTCAGAACACCAAAACTGCCACAACTTTTGCAAAAGGACTCCGAATTCGATTAAACCAAGTTTGTTGGAAAGCTAGCGACAAGGGCTAACACAATCTTGAAAGAAATATCAATAAGAAGCAAAATAGAAAAGGCCCATAATAAAAAGGTGAGAAACCTTTCTTGGATAAGACCGGTAAAACCTCCAACACCGAAAACATCATAGAAGACGCATGCGAACTCCGTTTTCGATGAACTCAAGCTTGTCATCAAGATGACCATAAACTCTAAGACTCACAAAGAGAACCAAACAAGAACCAAGAAACATGATGCAAGGATGCAATGGTTTGAGCTCTCTACTAACGATACGATCAAGCTACCAACTTGAGAGCCCCCCTTGATAGTACGGCAAACGATCCTATAACCCGGTCTCCCAACTACCACCATGAGACCGGTAAAATAGAAAACCTATCAAGGGAAAACCTTTGCCTTGCGCATGGTCCACTTGAGCTAGATGATGACGATCTTGACTCCCTTAAGTTGGACCACCTTTCTTGATTGCGTTGGCTCGATGAAGACTAGATGATTGCTCCCCCATAGTCCACTATGGGTGAGCCACTCTTCGGCTCATCTTCACAAGTCCATTGTCACCACAATGGGCGGCAAGCTTCAAGCACTTGATCTCTTCGTGATGCATCACTTGAACTTGCACACCGCATCCTAACCCCACAAAGAACTCTCACGAAGACCATGGGTAGTACACAGAGCGTAATTGACAATGCTTACCATACTATGGGATCACTTGATCCCTCTCGGTACATCTTCTACGCTTTGTGAGTTGATCAACTTGATTCACTCTTGGCTTAGTCTTGATCAACCTTGAATCTTTCCAACTCTCTTCATTTGGATGATGTCTTGAAGGTAAACATGAATGATCACACAATCTTCTTCTTCAAGACATGCTTGCAATAAGCTCAACATTCACATGACCAATCTTTGGATAATTCCTTAATATCACCTTGGTCAACTCATAAAGTCCTTGAAACGAACACATGGACTTCAAGAAAAGCCTATGGACAAAACCTTCAAATATAACTCAAGGAAACCATTAGTCCATAGAGATTGTCATCAATTACCAAAACCAAACATGGGGGCACTGCATGTTCTTTCAACAACTCAACTGCTAAGGCTCACAAATATTCTTTGGCTCCATTTGTGTTGAATCAACAAATTTGGGTGAAATACTATCCTCGAAAACTGTCGCGATCTCCTATACCTGTGGGTTACCAGCAGTCAGGCTCCCAGCATGCCGAAAAATCAAGCTACCACCACCACGATCGACACTAACCTTCGGCTGGCGACGAGGCTCCTTGGATGATCTACGAGCCTAAATTGGCCTGTGGGCACGCCACACGTCCAAGTGTGACGCGTGGTCTACCCCCGACCAAGACTTTCTTGAAGAGGGCGGCTCGGCTATGTGCCCGGTCATAGGACAAGTACCAGCCGACCTTCACCAAGTATGACTACGTGGCTAGCCTGGATGATGTGTGTCACACCATAGATGACATCCGTTCAACAGTCACGAGTCCATGTGAAATGTATCCCACCTCCTTTGTGGATCACATCATTGCTCACCCCCTTCTCGGCGAATTAAAAATCAACAACTACGACAAGCATGATGGTAACACAGGTCCTATGATTTGGATCGCAGTCCAGGTGGAAAATGTAGATGACTATCATGTCATAATCCATCTGTCACTTATGTTGAAAGGCTTAGCTTGGGCTTGGCTTTGAATCCTCCCTCCCAGGTCGATCAAAAGCTGGGAAGACCTTCAGGTCGAATTCATGGCCAACTTCAGGGGTACTTACGTCCCGTCCGGCCGATGCCGGCGACCTAAGCAACATGAAGTAGGGAAAGAACGAGTTAGTATGCAGTTACTGGACTCATTTCCTACAAAAAATGATATCCTTGATTACAACGACCTTGAGGCCACCGCAACATTCAAGCATGGGGATGGTGTCCTGGCTAGGGGACTACTCACCATGTTGACTCCAGGCCTACAGGCCGTGGTGAGTACCCCTTTTGGGTCCTGACTTGTGCCACATCAGTAGGCCCACGCGCGTATAACTAGAAGGATTCAAAAGACTTGATATATTCCCCAAGAAGCTGGATTTGGGAGGATCTTATCTCTCCGTATGTAGCTGATTAGTATCTTGTAACTTGATACGTCTCCAACGTATCTATAATTTTTGATTGTTCCATGCTATTATATTACCTGTTTTGGATGTTTAAAGGGCTTTATTATACACTTTTATATTATTTTTGGGACTAACCTATTAACCGAAGACCCAGTGCAAATTGCTGTTTTTTTTGCCTATTTCAGTGTTTCGAAGAAAAGGAATATCAAACGGAATCCAAACGGAATGAAACCTTCGCGAGGATCGTTTTTGGAACAAACGCAATCCAGGAGACTTGGAGTGGACGTCAGGGAAGCAACAAGGCGGCCACGAGGCAGGGAGGCGCGCCCAGGGCGGTAGGCGCGCCCCCACCCTCGTGGGCCCCTTGTAGCTCCACCGACCTACTTCTGTCGCCTATATATACTCTTATACCCTGAAAACATCCAGGGGAGCCACAAAACTTATTTTCCACCGCCGCAACCTCCTGTACCCGTGAGATCCCATCTTGGGGCCTTTTGCGGCGCTCCACAGGAGGGGGAATCGATCACAGAGGGCTTCTACATCAACACCATAGCATCTCCGATGACGTGTGAGTAGTTTACCACAGACCTTCGGGTCCATAGTTATTAGCTAGATGGCTTCTTCTCTCTCTTTGGATCTCAATACAAAGTTCTCCTCGATCTTCTTGGAGATCTATTCGATGTAATACTTTTTGCGGTGTGTTTGTCGAGATAGGATGAATTGTGGGTTTATGATCAAGATTATCTTTGAACAATATTTGATTCTTCTCTGAATTCTTATATGCATGATTTAATATCTTTGCAAGTCTCTTCGAATTATTAGTTTGGTTTGGCCTACTAGATTGATCTTTCTTGCAATGGGATAAGTGCTTAGCTTTGGGTTAATCTTGCGGTGCTCGATCCCAGTGACAGAAAGGGAAACGACACGTATTGTACTGTTGCCATCGAGGATAAAAAGATGGGGTTTATATCATATTGCTTGAGTTTATCCCTCTGCATCATGTCATCTTGCCTAATGTGTTACTCTGTTCTTATGAACTTAATACTCTATATGCATGCTGGATAGCGGTCGATGTGTGGAGTAATAGTAGTAGATGCAGAATCGTTTCGGTCTACTTGTCATAGACGTGATGCCTATGTTCATGATCATGCCTAGATATTCTCATAACTATGCGCTTTTCTATCAATTGCTCGGCAGTAATTTGTTCACTCACCGTAGAATTTGCTATATTGAGAGAAGCCACTAGTGAAACCTATGGCCCCGGGTCTATTTTCCATCGTATTAATCTCCCGCCTACGTACTATTTATGTCGGCGTTTATTTTGCAATCTTTACTTTTCAATCTATACAACAAAAATACCAAAAATATTTATCTTATTATCTTTATCAGATCTCACTTTTGCAAGTGGCCGTGAAGGGATTGACAACCCCTTTATCGCGTTGGTTGCAAGGTTCTTGATTGTTTGTGCAGTAACTAGGGATTTGTGTGTAGTCTCCTACTGGATTCATACCTTGGTTCTCAAAAACTGAGGGAAATACTTACCCTACTTTGTTGCATCACCCTTTCCTCTTCAAGGGAAAACCAACGCATGCTCAAGAGGTAGCATAACCCTAGGACCCCTCGGTACATACATAAATCAAGGGGCCTGGCTCATATAGAACTTAAGAAATCTTTTGGTAGATACATGTACTTTCTACTTTACTCCAATGCAAAATAGAAGCAAGACATGAGGCATTATCTCCTCGGAGAGCGCAAATGTGGGTAGAATAATGTGTCCTTGTTACCATTGCCTACCTAGAGATCTATCAGATTTAGCTTTGTCGGTGGTGGCCCGTGCAGGTCCTGCTAGGTGATCATCGTAGATTGATGGGAACCAAGATCAACGAGTAGATGTATTCTAGCGAGATCTTTTTGTTTTGACAGATGTTTGTGTTGGGGGGCATCGCCCTCTTTGCCACCTAGGATGGCTACCTTGGCCAACTCGAGTCCTTCGCTCTAGGTTGGACTGTCAGGTTCAACGGCATGGAGTATGCATCGGATTGCTGAAGAGAGATGATCCTCACAAGCTTGATGCCACGCCAATTAGAGGAACAACATGAACCACTTTCCCCAGACCCGATGTCAGATCTTACTAATTCCGTTTTCTGGTGTTTGGTATTTTCAGGAAAATCCCTAGAAAGCTGGTTGATGTAGAACCAACGTTGCATGATATACCACCAAAGTTGGTTTTAAAAGTTGCATCATGTAGCACCAAAGTTGTTTTTTTAAACCAACTTTGGTGCTACATAGCCAAATGTGGTTCAACTTTTAGGAAGTTGGTTGATGTAGCACCAAAGTTTGTTTTGAAAAAGTTTGTCAACTTCACGAAAACTGGGCCACAAACTTCTGCAAGACCAACTTTTGTGCTACATGATGCAACTTTGGTGCTACATCGACCAACTTCTCGAAAGCTGGACCACATTTGGTATGTTATGACAAACTTTTTCAAAACCAACTTTGGTGTTACCTCATGTAACTTTGGCGCCACATCGACAAACTTTCCAAAAGATGGACTCCATTTGGGTATGTTTCGACAAACTTTCCGAAAGATGGACTCCATTTGGGTATGCTTCGACAAACTTTTTCAAAACCAACTTTGGTTCCACAAACTTGTTCAAAACCATTTATTTTTTTTGAAAAACTCCACCCATATATTAATCACATAACAATAGTCTTACAATCGTTCATTACATAATTAGCCACGCAGGGCGGAACAGAATTACACAGAATACCATCGAACATGGTATCAAAACTAAATTTTGCTATCTCATGTGCCGCCTTGTTAGCCTACCTATCAATCTTAACAATCTTGAGATCAACAATAAACTTGGAGGCGCTGATCGCTTCCATTTTTAGATCCACATAAGGAGACCTGTCAACAGTTTCTTTTGCTAGGAAAGAAGCAGCAAAGGAGCAGTCAGTTTCCAAAATAATTGGTTTGTGAAGAGAAATACCAATGTACAACCCGGCGAGGCATGCACGAAGTTCCGCCTCCTCCGCTCCGGAGCATATTCGAATAAAATCCCAAGAAGACACCAGGACTTCTCCCAGATGATTCCTAGCGACAACCCCAACGCTAGCAGATCTCAAGCTCTCCACAAAACTAGCATCAACATTTATCTTAATATATTCCCGCTCTAGAGGCTTCCAAACAGCACGATCATTTCCTTTTTCTTTTTGCGGACTAAGATTCTCCCCATTCCCCATCACCCCCTTCCCTTTGGTGCTTTGGTCCACTTGCACACGAGCGTTGGAATTGGAGAAAGTCTTCCAATAATTTTTCCACGAAGATAACAGACGCATTCACCGATTCTTTTCCTCTTCCAAAAATCAAATCGTTCCTCAGATGCCAAGCTCTCCAGAACATAAATAATACTTGCTCGCGTACCGGAGACCCCAATTGGTCAAGCAGGATGAGAAACCAGTCTGGCCCCGTAAAACTGAACAACTCCTCCCTCGGAATATTCCACACATCCCCCAAGGCGATACGCAAAGCACGCGCCTTAGGGCAGGTCACCAGAGCGTGGAAGATATTTTCATCCTGAACTCCACATATAGTACACATACTGGAGACCGTTTGATGGTGAGTCACTCTATTCACCTGAACCGCCAAACTATTGGTCGCAGCTCTCCAAGCAAAATTCTAATTTTTATGGAACCTTAGCCTTCCAAATAACGTCCCACAGTCTTCTTTCCTCATTAACAGCAGCACTGGATATTCCTGTCTCGCCCTTATTATCCTTGAGATTTAAAGCCAGTTTGTACGCACTTTTCACAGAGAACATACCACTTTTCTCATAGTGCCAAGCAACTAGATCACCTTCTCCCACAGACTGAATGCGTAAGTTTAGGAACTCTTCAGCATCATGATGAAAGAATGAATGCCTAATCAAATTTTCATCCCATCTTCTCGTCCCGCTTGTTCAAAACCATTTTTGGTGGTACATGATGCAACTTTGATGCTACATCAACCAACTCTTCGAAAGCTAGACCCCACTTGGGTATGTTTTGACAAATTTTTGAAAACCTACTTTGGTGCTACATGATGCAACTTTGGTCCTAGTCCTCTGGTCCACCGCTACCCCCTTCAACCGCCAAGAATTATCATTGACATGCTCCTCCCCTTCATCGGCTCCTACTTGACCTTCATGCTCGGCATCAAATGGAATGAGAAAGGGGACCAGATAGGAACGAGGGAGAAGGTGATATCGTGAGGAACGAACAGAGAAAAAGGCAGATATGTTTTTCTGGGAGAGAGACATTGAAGGGATGGAGCAGCGTTTTATTGATCTACTAGGGGTTGGGGCGCCACCTTGTGGCGCCTCCTGAGAGGAAGCTATGCGGTGCTAGATTGGTAGCCACCCATTCCAGTTTCTTTTTTTTATCTTTGGTAACACATGGACATAGAATTTAGGAAGTTGCACTACAAATGTTGAAGGAGCTAAATAAATGACACTCAAATACAAGGAGATTAGGGAATCTAAAACACAAAACACTGAAAGACATGATATAGAATCAGAGGGAGAGAGGCCACACATACTCATGAAGTAATGAATTCAGCATTCAGTTGTTACATGAAGTGCTACACCAAAACAATAAGAATACAACGACTGGAAATTTAAGGGCTTCAAGCTGAATACTCAAACTGTAAAGTCATCAAGAAATGCCACTTAGTTCCATGGAGATCTTTGGCTACCAGTTCTTGACATGGTGGATTCTGAGACGTGCCCTACAAAGCAACGAGAGGAAGACACTCTTCAACATGTCTCCTAAGAACAGAGACAGGGATACATGCAGAGAAGAGAGAGGGGAGCTTGTCTGAAGGCTTTAAGCTCAGGCGTTTCTTTTTGTCAAACGAACACCTAAATGTGTGTTTCTTGTATTTTCTCAGGAATTTACAAGTACTGTAAAAAAAATACTAAAACTGAATTTATCCTCATCAAACTAAAGAACATTCTTACTCAATACTGTATGAACCATGGTCTTGAAGCTCATGCATGTTCCCTGTTTTCAGTTATAATTATAAATAATTCTGGAATAGCTTTAAAAAGTACCCACAATCTTGACATAAATACTACTACAGATAATTGATATTCATGTCACTATCAGGTGGTGGAAAACAAATTAACTCGAGTATATTCACAAAGCAGATCAATAGATACCAGCAAACAAATGACGACAAGAACGGTTATTTCAGCATTAATATATGTAATATTTTTAGTGATCATACTGGGAGAAGCGTGTGTGCTGGATCGAACGTACCCTGACTTCCTCATAGAGCTTCTTCTCCCACTCGTACAACCTGCCAAGGCTCTCCTTGTGGCTTTGGAAGAGCGGGAATGGCTCCGGCGAAGCTTCACCGACGCCAACTTGCTCGTCATCCTCGACATCTCCTCTCGGAGCAAGTTGACAGGGAGATAAATGTTTACCTTTCATCTATGTATAAATAGCCAATGGGTTCAACAATAATAGCAGTTACCAGCACCTGCAAGAGAATGAATTCACTTCCTAGCAAGTTAAATTAAACTGACAAACATGACAAATACATTATATTCTCTGATATTTGGGTTCAGATAGGCAGAGGCAACAAGGCACATCACATAGAACTTGCGATGTGCCATCTAGGAAACACCCATTCTACAAAGCTTGGAAATAATCATCTCTACCTATATGTAACTTTGTAGGGCTCCCATCCGATCCACTGAACTATGTCCTGGATTTCTCTCATAAACGTATTATTCAGATTGACAACAGTCCATTTTGTTATAAAAGGGAAACACAAATGAACTAAAGCAGATTCTATGAAAATATGTTTGGACCAAGTAATAGCATTTCAATAGCCTACAAAATTGCAGAAAAAATGAATAGAAAAAAAGAACATATATGATAATAAGAGTCAAGTTCTTGCTCAATTTTGATGAGCTCTGATCGAGCGTTTGAGCTACCTCTAGACATGAGGATGGGGGTGATGATTGCAGGGACATGTATTGGCAGCATTGTCGGCGACATCTCCATGGGAGGGTGAGAGTGAACGGCAACACCTACAATAAGAACACGTCAGGATCACACGTCAAACAAGAAAATTATTCAGTGAACAATAACAAATATATTACATAGATTAATCATCCTCTGCAGCCTAGTTGAAATCATGGAACTGTGACAAGGAAGAACAACTAAACAAGAATTGGTCATAGGTTGTTATCTCTGAGACCAAAACAAAAGATAGCCCTCAACGGCATGAATGTAAATCTAATCATTTTTCCGTCACTGTCTGCCTTCGAAATAGTATTAGAGATCCTTTTTAAAACGTCATATCCCTATGGAAAGATAGAAAATTCAGCATCATAAGAGAGAAATATAGGTGCATTTTCTTTTGAGCTTCCATCTTCCCCTACTTCTGAATTGAATTTTCCAGTAATTTTCAATGTGCATACAATGTTGATTCAAATTGAAGTGTAGCTCACACTGGGCTGGACAGGTGCTAGTTAGAGGACCCAGTTTTGGTTATCTGGATCATGAAACACTAACTTATCATATTTAAGCTGAAAATAATAGGGCTTATAAAAGAAACAGAGTAGAAAGGTAAGTGTACGCATGTAGTCTTGTCATGGGCATGCTTTTCCTTTGCGCTTAGGGACGTCGTGTCAATGTTACTAATAACTGACAAGAAGCATTTATGTTGTGTGATACAGAGTATGATCTCACCGAATAAGGCAGATGTATGTATCCATCTTCCATGGAAAGTCCATGGTTAAAAAGCTGGTCCCAGAAAACTGCATTCTGCTAGAGACTTCCTCGGACTGTCACATAAACATCTCCACTGTAGTGCCTATTGTTTAAACTCGAGGAAGAGGAGACAGGCGGGTACAAAGGGAGGAGGAGTGCAGCGGAGAGAGGGGATGTTTGATTGTAGATGTAAAGGAGAGGATGTTCTCCGTGCTCTTCTTCTGCAGGCCTATCAAATTCGAAGTTTGAACCCATCAAAAAATCACCACATGAGATGAAAACAAAACAAAACGTATGCAATAAATCTGAAGCAAATCAGAGAAATCTAAAAGGGCGGGATTTATGAGTTTGCGTCAACCACGTACCTGGAGCCATGTCTTGTAGAGGTTGATCTTGTTGTCCTCGACAAAGTAGCGGGCCTAGAAGAAGTGGTGATTGGATTGTCAACGCCAAACCAATGATATAATTCTTCTATCTAAGGTTTATTTGCTTAGTTTTAGTTTCTTAAAGAGACCATGAGAGAAACAATTTTCCTTTTTAGTGGAGAAATGAAGATACACACCTAAAGAGCATGTTGTATTTTACCTTTCAAAATGGCAATAATTCTTAGAGATACCCATAGAGACAATCCATCATTCTATCCTTTTGCAACCTGTGCCGTAGCTGATCCAATTTTCTTGATGCATGGATGCTACAGTCTAACAGTCATCATCTGAAGGAACTCTGCAAGAGCTCGGTATCACAGTCTATTCTCATTCCCCCACCTAGAGAACCTCCTGCAACAGACTACGCTTCAGCAAGTATGGAGGAAGCTTGAACATGTTTAAGAATGTATGACATTAAGTTATATAAAAGACATTTATCATTTTTGGTATTTTCTTACCTCTGGATCTGATCGCGGACCTACTAAGTAGCATGCAACAGAATGAGAAAGCTCATGGTAAATGTTATCTTCCGGTTCCGGCTATGAAATTCTCCTTATTTCTTTGGTTAAATCTTAATTCTCTTATTTTTCTTCGGGTGCACAGTCTGGAACATCGTTGCAACTCTTATTTTTCTTCAGGTGCACAGTCTGGAACATCGTCGCAAGTCCGAAATATGCAGAGTGAGACAGTGGTAAGCAGCAATGTGGTGTATTATTTCTTGTAATATTAAGGGTTACTCTTATTGAACGATAGCGGTTCGTCCAGAAGATTGTTTGTTATCACTGAAACTGTCATTTCTATTGTTTGACTTTGACAGGTTGAAACATCTAATAGTGAGAAAGAACGACCATTACTTGTTAAAATTTCAGAGCTGTAGTCTAGGTAGGCCCACTGCCTTGTGGATGATCTCACAAACAAGTCCAACAAACACATCACTGCAACAGTTCTGGCATATTTATATGTTTATGTGGCGGATAAATTGTTATTACGGTGACATCATGTTCAGTCTTGGAGATGTTGTTCTGTTGTCAAATATAATCAATTTTGATTATTTTCTCTTATTAAATGCTATATAATCTTTATGTTTGAACATACGTATGCATTGTACCAAATTTATTTAGTTTCAGTATCATCAAAAAAATAAGAAGGTAAAGAGTAAAGCCTTCAAAGTACTCAGCTGCAAATGACCAACAATTTAACGAAAATATTTGAGCTTATGAAGGACTAGAAAGCTAGTGTTCTTTCTCTGAATGAAGAAATCAAGCGTAATAACACAAGATGGACTTTTTGCAGCAGAGGGAATCAACATAATTTCTGAATGCAAGCAAGTGGCAAATAGATAGGTAGCAATATCTCTTGGTTGGTAGATTGAAAGACCACAACATTTTATTTTCAGGGCCACGCAATGGATTGAAAGACCACAACATAATTTCTGAATGCAAGCAAGTGACTTTTCTCGTTTTATTTTCAGCAGCTAAGAAATGAAACCAGACCACAACATTTTATTTTCAGGGCAATACACGAGTGCTGTGCAGTCCAGTTAAAAAAATGTGATGCGTAGATACATGCATACAATGGATGCATGCACACGCAATTTGGTTCAGTTTCAGTCATCCAAAAAACTAAACCAAAAGGTCACACACACACACAAACGTGTTGAACCAAACCTGAAGAAAAACATCCAAAACTGCAGGTGTTGATGGGAATCTCACCTCACGTCCAGGCGCTGGCTGCTCCACCTCCTCTCCTCTTCTCTCCTCGGCTCTCCTCTGGCCGCTGTACCACCCACCTACAGAGAAGTGAAGAGAGAGACAGGGTGAGAGCAGAAAAGCAGAGAAAGAAGCTGCCTGCACATCACTCACTCACTCACGCATCACAGGAAGAAGGAAGAAACCAAGAGGAACAGGAGGAGGGATCTGACCTAGGGTAGGGCGCCATGGGTGGGGCTCGCTAGGGTTTCAGTCGGCGGTTGAGGTCGGACGCGGTGGGGTTCCTTCGTGGGGGAAGGAGGTTGCTTCGCGGTGGAGGAGGAAGGAGCTCCAACCGGCGGCGGTCCTCTGCTGGCCGTCGCAGCCCGATGGCCACGGTGGCTGCACCGCCCACCGCGACTTCGCAGCCTGCCCACCAGCGCCCATCTCATCTGTGACAGCGGCGGCGGCGGAGAAGCAGGGGAGGGGCGTGGGGCTGGAGGAGAGGAGAGGAAATGAGAGAGAGAGAGAGAGAGATGGAGAGGAAGTGGTTTCAAAACTGGGGAAGGTGTTATCTGCGCGCTCACTGACTCGGCCCATGCAGAGACAATAGGCAGCCTCGCCCAATTGGCAACTGGAGAAAACGAGGGCAGCATCCAAACGGCAACTAGTTGGTTCGTTGGCGTTTATTGAGTCCGACGTGGCAGATGCGAGAGGGCTACCCTAATGCACACCTTATTGTTTTGGATGCTCGTGTGCCGTGTAGCACATGCATTCGCCACATCGGGATCGTGCAGTTGTATGATTCAGAATTTGGAAACAAAATTTGATGCAATATTAGGTAGGCCAGGGGTGTACTTTTTTCGGCACAAATGGCATTTCTGGCACAAGATTAATTTCTAAATTTAGCAATAATAATAAATACATCAACATAATGTAGCACCAAATGTAGTTCTCAAAGTATAGAAAGATACCAATAGCTAGTCATATAATTTGTGCCGAGCGTGTTGTTTATGTGGCACGAACACTATATAATCTTTTGGTAAAAATCCGCTTCTGAACCCAGGCTCATCTGCACCCACGCTGATGAGATAGTCAAAACAAATACTAGAAAAATTCAAAAAAAATATTTTTTTTGCATGGTAGATAATTTGATGCGTGAGGTCCGCTCCAATTTTCAAATCATTTGGACATCTAAGCAGCTCTCGAAAAAAAGACAAATTCGGGGTCTGTAAAATGGTTTACTGTTCATGCACTGTTCTGACCCGATTTGTCTTTTTTGCCGAGAGCTGCTCGGATGTCCAAATGATTTAAAAATTGGAGCGGACCTCACCCACTAAATTTCTATCATGCAAAAAAATTCAAAAAAAATCCTCTCTTCTTTTTGTGTGGTAGCACCAATTTAATTCTCAGCATGTAGAAATATATTACTCCATGCAATCCTAATTAATTTAATTGACGCATATTTAGTACAACTTTAGTACTTCCTCCGTTCCTAAATAATTGTCTTTCTAGAGATTTCAACAAGTGACTACATACGGAGTAAAATGAGTGAATTTACACTCTAAAACATGTCTACATACATCCGTATGTTGTAGTCCATTTGAGATGGCTAGAAAGACAATTATTTGGGAACGGAGGGAGTATAAAATAATACTAAATGTGCGCCACTTAATTTGGACCGGAGAAAGTATTAATAACTACTCATACATATAAAGAGATAAACACCACAAATTAAAGCTTTAAAAAGGCATAAATTAAAGCAGGAGGGGTATTATATAAGGGGAGCGCTAGCCAGTCAGTCGATCAGACTCAACACAACATCACTAGATCGAGACCCACAAGGGGCCGGTAACCGCCACCCGCATCGCGATGGACAGCACCGTGGACGCAATGGCAGCGGCCTACGACGCGCTGGTGGACGCCGCCGCAGCCCACGTCCGCGACCCCGGCCGCGCCGCCGCGGTGGAGGACCTCAAGCGCCGCCTCGACGCCTTCCACGAGTGCTGCGACCGCGCGGAGGACATCGTCCAGACGGCCGCCGCCCGCCTCGGGCCCGCCAACCCCCGTGCCGCCGGCGATCGCCTTGACGCGCTCGGCCGCACCCTGCACGCCGTCGCTGCCCCCCGTGAGGAGAAGGGGAAGGAGGTTCAGGAAGGTGATGACAAGGATCCCGCGGCGCCCACTTCGCCGGTGGTGCCGGGAGCCGACGACAAGTAGTTCACCCGTTCGGGCGGTCGATCCATCCATCTCGCTTGTTGTTGTTTGTTGGGTGTGATGTTGAGTAATTAATCCTCTAGCTTCTAAAAAGGATGCTAATCGGCCGACTCATCTATCTCTCTATCTAGATCAAGGATAAAAATGGAGAGAGGACAAGAGGACCGAATTAGCATACTCCTATGTTGTAGATCCATCGCATTTTCTTTTTCCGATTTTTTTTACCTTCATGTTATGGTCAGTGGAAAGAGAAGAATACCCGAGGGTAATGTGAAGAACTGGCGTCGGCACAATTTGGTCTTCTAAAATCAGGTGTAGGAGAATTCGGTCGTTATTAGTTGAATATAATGTGACATCCTAGGATAATGATGTAGGCGACCGTTGCCGCGGCGCCTAGGTCTCTAGACCTCTCAACACTTACACATTTGTAGCATCCATGTCGGCACACACGCACACACATGCCGAGCCCACCGGGCATGTGGACACAACCTAAGTTGCATCATGTAGCACCAAAGTTGCATCATGTAGTACCAAAGTTGGTTATCAAAAATGTTTGTCAAAACATACTCAAATGGAGTCTAGCTTTCGAAAGGTTGGTTGATGTAACACGAAAGTTGCATCATGTAGCACCAAAGTTTGTTTTGAAAAAGTTTGTGGAAACAAACCCAAACGGGTCCTGCTTTCGAAAGGTTGGTTCATTTAGCACCAAAGTTGGTCCATGTAGCACCAAAGTTGGTTTTGAAAAAGTTTATCAAAACATACCCGAATGGGTTCCAGCTTTCAGAAAAGTTGGTTAATGTAGCGCCAAAGTTACATCATTTAGCACCAAAATTGATTTTGAATAAGTTTGTCGAAACATACCCAAATGTGGTACAACTTTCAGAAAGTTCGTTGATGTAGCACCAAAGTTGCATCATATAGCATCAAAGTTGGTTTTGGAAAGTTGCATCATGTAGCACCAAAGTTGGTTCTGAAAAAGTTTATCATGTAGCACCAAAATTGGTTTTGAAAAAGTTTATCACTTTTTCAAAACCAACTTTAGTGTTGCATGATGCAACTTTGGTGCTACGTAGCCAAATGTGCTCCAGCTTTCAGGAAGTAGTTCGATGTAGCACCAAGGTTGATTTTGAGAAACAAACTTTTGCAATGCCAACTTTGGTGCTATATCGACCAACTTCTTGAAAGCATGATCACATTTGGGTATGTTTCGCCAAACTTTTTCAAAACCAACTTTGGTGCTACCTGATGTAACTTTGGCGCTACATCAACAAACTTTCCGAAATCTGGACCCAATTTGGGTATCTTTCGACACACTTTTTCAAAACCAACTTTGGTACTACATGACCCGACTTTGGCGCTACATCAACAAACTTTCTGAAATCTGGACCCAATTTGGTATCTTTCGACACACTTTTTCAAAACTAACTTTGGTACTACATGACCCGACTTTGTTTCTACATCAACAAACCTTTCGAAAGTTGGACCCCGTTTGGATATGTTTGACAAACTTTTTGAAAACCATCTTTGGTTGTATATGATGCAACTTTGATTCTACATCAACCAACTTTCCGAATGCTAGACCCCATTTGGGTATGTTTCAACAAATTTTTGAAAACCAACTTTGGTGCTGCATGATGCAACTTTGGTGCTACAACAACCAACTTTCCAAAAGCCAGACCCCACTTGGGTATGTTTAAAAAAAATGAAAACCAACTTTGGTTCTACATGATGCAAATTTTTTGAGAACTACATGATGCAAATTTGGTGTTGCATGATGCACCTTTTTCTAAAAGATAGAATCTGTTTGGGTATGTTCCAACAATTTTTTCAAAATTAACTTTGGTGATGCTTGGTACAACTTTGGTGGTACAACAAATGGATTCAGTACTACAGAGTGAAGCCGCCTAATAGTGATGCTCAATTGCATACCAACTCATTAGTTGTTCATGCTTCTCTAAAAATTGGCCACCTAAAAAACAAAGGCCTCCACATCACTGTGGGGTGGCCTACCCCTATGATACTCAATTGCCTACAACATTGTAAAAGTTGCATAACATGGTTCCTAACTTGTCTACCATGAAAACTAGGTTGCATACGGCGCAGAAAACTATTGTATGTGAAACTTTTGATGATTTTAGATTACTCGTTAGTCATGATAGGCAACTTAGGGTACATGTTAGTCAACTTTGCAGTCAGGGTGGCCAACTTAAGTGAGCTATATGCCAAGTGATATCACGGTGTTCTGCTGCCTACTCATGGATGTATAGTTTTGCTGCTAGCCTCCTACTGCAACTGCCCTGCCAGTGAGATGCAGATCTCTTCGTCTTCTGCCCCGGCCAAATGTCTAGCAGTCGATGTGCAAATTTGGTTCATGTCTCTGCCGATTTCCTAACTAAACATGGGTGTAAAACATTGTAGAGATAGGGGATGAAAAGGAGAGGACGGCTTACCTCTATGCATGACTCCAGTGCGGTGGCTCTTCGAATAGGGGCGGACCCTACGTCTCATAGCTGACCGCCCATGTGCCGCTCTCCATCACGACCTGATGGAGACACACGAGGTCACACGAAGCCGATGACGGCATCGCTCCAGCTCCTAGAAAAAAATGAAGGATGAGGTGGTGGAGTTGTTGCTCCGGCAAGCCAGTGTCTCCATGTACGATCTGCTCTCCACACACCTCTGGTCCACCGTCACCCCCTTCAACCCCTATGATTGGCTTCATACTCCCCCCCTTCACCGACTCCTACTTGACCTACATGCTCGACATCAAACGGGATGAGAAAGAGGATCATGTAGGAACGAGTGAGAAGGGGATATGGTGAGGAACAAATAGAGAAAAGGCAGGCGTGTTTTTCTCGGATAGAGACCTCGAGATGGAGCAGATTTTTAGACGATCTGTGCTTGTGTGTCATGTAGTGCGTGCACTGCTACGACGGGATCGTGCAGCTGCACAATAGATAATTTGGAGGGGAAAAAACTGATGCAATATTAGTTGGGCCAAGGGTGTTTTTTTTGGCACATATGGCATTTATGACACAAGATTAATTTCTAAATTTAGCCATAATAATAAATACATCGACATAATGTAGCACCAAATGTAGTTCTCAAAGTATCGAAAGATACCAATAGCTAGCCATATACTTTTGTGCTGAGGGTGTTGTTTCTGTGGCAAGAACACAATATAATCTTGTTGGCGCAAAATTAATTTCTAAACTTATCTTATGTAAACAACAAATCCATCCACATAATGCAGCACCAACCTTGTTGGCGGCGGACCGCCTTGATGCCTTCCACGAGTGCTGCGACTTGGGGGAGGACCTCGTCCAGACGGTCACCGCCCTCCTCGGGCCCGGTGACCCCCATTCCGCCGGTGACCGCCTTGACGGGCTCAGCCGCACCCTGCAGGCCGTTGGTGCACCCGGGAGCGGCTACCGTGAGGACAAGGGGAAGTTGGTTCAAGAAGATGAGAAGGATCCTGCAGCGCCCGCTTCGCTGGTGGTGGCGGAAGCCGAGGAGAAGTAGGTCACTCGTTCGGTGGACTGATCTCGCATGTTTGTTGTTGGGTGTGATGTTGAGTAATCCTCTAGGTTATTATTACTGCTAAAAAAGTGTTAATCGGGTGAGTCATCTATCTATCTAGATCATGGATAATAATGGGGAAAGCTTAGGAGGGCTGAATAAGCATACTTCTATGTCGTAGATTCATCTCATTTTCCTTTTTCAAATATTTATTTAGCTTGATGTTATGGTCAGTGGAAAGAGAAGAACACCCAAGGGTAATGTGAAGAAGAGGTGTTGGTACAGTTTGGTCTTCTAAAATCAGTTGTAGTAGAATTCGATCATTATTAGTTCATAGTTGTTGTGTGTATAAGAGCCGAAATAGGAGTGGGTCTTTCCATAGCATCGGGTAACAATACATGAAGAGGGAATTGTGCGGAATAATTAAAAAACACAAAATAGTAAGTAAAAGATTTAATTGCATTATTAGGAATCCAGTTATAGTTATTTTGAACAATTCCCTAGACTCTAAACTACCTGTTATTAATAAACCTAAAATCCCCCAAAAATAGGCCAAAATAGCCTACATGATTAGTTACAGAAGCTTTTTGACAAGCACTCACTGCGATTAGTCATGTAAACCAAAGCCTATTAATAAATAAGAACACATTACCATGAGTTCCCAATTTTTTTTTACCAAATTGTAGCTAGGTGACATCCTAGGATAAGGATATAGGTGACCGTTGACGCGGTGCCTAGGTCTCTAGACCTCTCAACACTTTCGCATTCATAGCGCCCCATGTCGGCGCACACATGCCGAGCCCGCCGAGCCAACCGAGCATGTGAAGAACACGTGTCGGCACCTCGGCTGCCCTCACCTACATTCATAGGATTGGGTTAGGACCCCATCATCTTCTCCATACACTATTAGAAAAGGGGCCAATGGTCCAGGCCGGTCCAGCTTATTAGTCCCGGTTCAATCCAGAACCGGGACCAATGGGGGCATTGGACCCGGTTCGTGAGCCCCAAGGGCCGGCCGGGCCACGTGGGCCATTGGTCCCGGTTCGTTCCAGACGAATTTAACCGGGACCAATGGCCCTCGCTCCTGGCCCACCACCATTGGTCCCGGTTGGTGGCCTGAACCGGGACCAAAGGACGACCATTAGTCCCGGTCCATTCCACCAATCGGGACTAAAGTGTTGGTCCTCGTTGCGGCCAAAATTTAGTCCCACCTCGCCAACCGAAGGGGAATCAGACCGGTTTATAAGCCCCTCCCTCTCTGCCTTATTGAGCTCCTCTAAAAATAAAAATAGATGCCCTTATATAGGGAATTTAGCCTAAATTCATACGAATTTCTCTTAAAATTTGGTATGAATTTAATTTGAATTTCCTCTATAAGCGCATCTATGCTCATTTCTGAGTAGCTTTTTATATAGTTTTTTTTTCTTTTCTGCTATATTTATTTTTTTCTTTTCATTTCTGAGTTGTAATAAGTCATTAAAAATAAGCATCTATGCTCATTTTTAGTAAAGTTAATCATAAATATTTTTCTTCTATTTATTTTTGAATTGTAATAAGTCATTAAAAATAAGCATCTATGCTCATATTTTAGTAAAGTTAATCACAACTATTTTTTCTTCTTTTTATTTCTGAGTTGTAATAAGTCATTATAAATAAGCATCTATGCTCCTTTTTAGTACAGTTAATCACAACTATTTTTTGCTTCAATTCATTTCTGAGTAGTTTTCTATATAGTTTTTTCTTTTCTGCTATATTTATTTTTTCTTTTTATTTCTGAGTTGTAATAAGTCATTAAAATAAGCATCTATGTTCATTTTTAGTAAAGTTAATCATAACTATTTTTTCTTCTATTTATTTTTGAATTGTAATAAGTCATTAAAATAAGCATCTATGCTCATATTTTACTAAAGTTAATCACAACTATTTTTTCTTCTTTTTATTTCTGAGTTGTAATAAGTCATTAAAAATAAGCATCTATGCTCCTTTTTTAGTACAGTTAATCACAACTATTTTTTGCTTCTATTCATTTCTGAGTAGTTTTCTACTCCCTCCGTTCCGAAATATTTGTCTTTCTAGGCATTTTAAATGGACACAACCTACGGATGTATGTAGACTTATATTAGAGTGTAGATTCACCGGAAAATGCCAACGAAGGCCGAGCTCCAGTGAGCTCGTTTTCAAAATTTATTTTTTCAGAGCGCGAAAAATTCTAAATTTATTTTGTGAACACACATGCACATGTATACTATGTATATGCAACATTTCACAGCATTATACGTTTACATGTGGCATACAGAAAAAAGATAAATACGCATTTTAAATGGGCCTTTTATTTTTGTTATTGGGCCAGAAATTTGTTATTTTTGTACAACATACAAATCACAACATTTTTCGACAAAATTTAACACGTTCCTGCGGAATACATGTATGTTCCCATGGAATTTTTTTCAGATTTTTCTGGAACTTTTAAATACGCTTTTTGATTTTTTGAAAATACCGAGCTCACTGGAGCTCGGCCTCCAAAAATCCCAGTCCGTAGATTCACTCATTTTTCCCCGTATGTAGTCACTTGTTGAAATCTCTAGAAAGACAAATATTTAGGAACGGAGGGAGTATATAGTTTTTTTTCTGCTATATTTATTTTTTTTTCTTTTTATTTCTGAGTTGTAATAAGTCATTAAAAATAAGCATCGATGCTCCTTTTTTAGTACAGTTAATCACAACTATTTTTTGCTTCTATTCATTTCTGAGTAGTTTTCTATATAGTTTTTTTTCTTTTCTGCTATATTTATTTTTTTCTTTTTATTTCTGAGTTGTAATAAGTCATTAAAAATAAAAAAGAGGCGCAATGCTTGTTAATTTGCTTCAAGCCTTTCGGAATAGTGTCAACTACACTGCACATAGCTCTGTGCAGTCTACCGTATTCCCCAAGGCTTGAAGCTAACCAACGTGCAGGAGCATTGAGCCTCTTCGTCATCGTCTCTGCACTCAGGGCTTATAAACAGCTGCGAGTGCCTTTCGCTTGGCGAGGTGGGACTAAGAAAATAGCTGCAGGAAGAATCAACAAAAAAACAGCTGCAGAAAATAAACTAGTAGTTAGACGAGTCCATTGGTACCGGTTGGTGGCATCAACCGGTACCAATGCCGCTCTTTGGTCCTGGTTGGTGGAACCAACCGGGACGAATGCCGCTCTTTAGTCTGGTTGGAGCCACCAACCGGGACAAAAGGTCTTCGTTTCCCGCCCTTTGGGCTGCTGAAAAGAGGCCTTTGATCCCGGTTTGTGGCTCCAACCGGAACTAAAGGGGGCATTGGTCCCGGTTGGTTTCACGAACTGGGACCAAAGCCTTTCCTATATATACAGCGCTTAGCGCGACTTCGATCTCTCGTGCTCCACTCCCGTCGCCGCTGCGTCTCCTGCCGCGACCTCGCCGCCGCCACGCCCGCCACGCCCGACGCGCCGACACCCACCCGCCCGCCCCCAGCCCGCCCAGCGCCATTGCCGCCACACACCCCAATCGACGCCGCCGCCCCAGCCAGCGCCGCCTCGGCGTCGTCGCCGCCCCGCTCCGCACTCGCCGTCGCCTTCGCCGGCCGTACGTGAGCACCTCACCGTCGCCTTCGCCGGCCGTACACCGGCCACCGTCATTCTTTTGTTAGATTAATTAGATTTTTTTTGTTAGGTTAGATGTGTAGTAATTTAGATATGTAGTTCATAGATTTTTTTGTTAGATTAGATTTTTTGTTAGATTAGATGTGTAGTAATTAATTTGTTTATATTATGTTAGATTTTTTTGTTAGATTAATTAGATTTTTTTGTTAGATTAGATGTGTAGTAATTTAGATATGTAGTTCATAGATTTTTTTGTTAGATTAGATTTTTTTTTGTTAGATTAGATGTGTAGTAATTAATTTTGTTCATAGAATTTTAATGATTTTTTTGTTCATAGTATTTAGAAAAATGAAAAAATAAGAAGTAGTTTATATATAGTTGATCTAGCTAGTTGATTTAATAAACTAATTTATTTTACTATATATAGAAGTAGTTTGTTTTTAGTAAATACTACCTATTTATTTATAGTAAGTGCTTAGTAGTTGAACTAGATTGTTGATTTAATTAATAAAACTACTTTTATTTAACTATATCTAGAAGTAGTTCCCGCATCGACGTCGGCGATGCCTATCCCGCATCCTCGTCGTCGTCGACTCGGCGGTGGAGGCCTGCTTGATTAGGGCCATGTTCGGGACTGGGCTCCGCCGGGCTGGTATTGGGAGGTGCTACCTTCCGGGGGACGTAGGTTGGTGAGGAGGCAGCCCGTTGTTGACCCGATCCGTGTTTGGTGGCGGTCGCGTGGGCCAGTGACGGTGGTGAGGCATCCGGACACCGCAGAGGTGGTACATCACCGTGTCAGCGAGGAGGACGAGCACGTCCGTCGCTACATGGTTGCATTGGAGGGCAGGTTCGACAATACCTGACAGGTTCTTCAGGGATCTCACTGGA
Source organism: Aegilops longissima (assembly GCA_021605205.1). Taxonomy (NCBI): domain Eukaryota; kingdom Viridiplantae; phylum Streptophyta; class Magnoliopsida; order Poales; family Poaceae; genus Aegilops; species Aegilops longissima. The sequence goes on along the minus strand of CM038681.1, from coordinate 658,105,574 downwards.
GCTATGATCCTGTGATGGTTCCTTATCTTTGGGTGTCCACCGCCCACGTCGATACCCGTCGGGCGCTACGGTTCTAGTTGTATTAGTGATAATATTCGACGATGTACGGACACCAAGAGATGATGTACTTTTGCTTATAATTATTGAATGCATGCTAATTTGAATACTATACTTTATTTTATGATTTGGTTTTGCTTATTTTATGATTTGGTTTTGCTTATTGAATGCTCATATTGGATAAGTTCTCCTTCATTCCCGTGTGCTAGACAATTTGATATAATAATGCATTCGGGAATGAAAGGAGGAGCTACGTACATCGATCATCGATAGTCAACCCGTGATTAATAATAATGATCTAGTTTAATATTTGAATTATGAACGTAGGCCGGAAATGTCGTACTCATCGGACGACGAAAACCGTCCGGGGGAGTGCGACTGGTGCCACGACGACCGAGGTATCTTGCGACAGGTTCATTGAGCTGGACGAAGATCGTCGCTTCAGCATTAAGCTCGAGGAGACCTTCGATGTTCATACGGTACGCAACCAACGATAATAGTTTTTTTCGTAATTACTCATGACTTCAACTATTTTAATCATGACAATATTTTTCATCTTTTCCAATTCGACTAGCTTATCCCATGCTTTGCAAGACGCTATGTCTTGGAGAGGATGGGTTTTGAAGACCATGAAAGTTTCGAAACCAAAAAAATTATCCTAAGTACCCATCATGGTGTGGATTTTCAAGTAAAGATGTACAATGCTCAGAGTGTAACCCATTTTGGTTGCAAAAATCGGGAAGCACTTTGCAAGATGTATGGTTTTGATGAGGGTATGCTTGTTACCATGGATCTTGGTGATCCTACAATCGAGCAAGAAAGACCTACGATTTTCATCCTTGTGGATACACCTCCAATTCTTCCCCCATGTGTGCTTAACATAGTTATTAAGTAATTTATATTGTTTATTTCAAAATAGTTGACAACTTATTCTCCATTGACAGCTTATTTTCACTCTTCAAAGAATGTGCGGAAGATGGTAGACAGAACCTACTACACCGAAGGCTCCGAACTAACTTATTAGGAGAAAAATCATCTGGTCGCATTTTCTACTGATCTTGAGAATTACAATGTCTACAATCGAACTCCTCAACATTATGGTCAATACGTGCCACTAGTGCACGTGTTGAACTACGGTAACTACCATGGAGATACCCTGGTAAGATTTTTTACTATTACGACATCCGTGCATCTTTTTGCACACTTCTAAAACTAGTACATCATATCATTGCTAACTACGAAGTTATTACTATGTTTTTCAACAGATAATCCCGAATGATTATGTGCCTCATCTGATGTATACACACGGTAGCCTTCATGTTTTGAACATACAACCAAGTCTTCCTATGAATCTGAACTGTCCATACCGGATTTCCAAAAGAAGTGGAGACATGACAATTAAAGAATGGAAAAAATGTATGGACAGTCGTAAGGAGCTTCTTGGAAGCAACATTCAGCGAAGGGCAAAAATTGGAGACAGGATGATCGCCATTCTTCATAATGGAGAGTCAGGGTCTATATTGTTTTATGCTATTTTACCTTAAGGGTGTTTAGGTCCTACCGACATCGATGATCATGTGTTAAGAACAATTATGTAGGGTTGGGTTCGATGACTATGAGGATGATGATCGTATGACTTATTATTAATAACGAGTAGAAGTTGTATGATGATGCATGATTAGTAGGACGAGTACTTGTTATTATATATGCTGATGTATGCGAGCATGCATGAGTTATTATATCAGCGGGTAAAATGAACATATATAGCAGCAACGTTGATAAAGCAAGGACGAAGATATAAGAGAGGACACTTCTCTCTATTAGCTAGCTAATATAACAACCTAAAAATAACCCCCAAAACCCTAAAGCAGCCACTTTCTAAAAAAAACATGGACTTTTGGTCCCGGTTGGTGGGCCCCCTGACTGGGCTCGGCGCACAGAGCCACGTGGAGGCACATTAGTCCCGGTTCTAGTTTGAACTGGGACTAATGGGTGGAGGTATTAGTAACGGCCCATTAGTCCCGGTTCATGAACCGGGACTAAAGGCCCTCACGAACCGGGACTATTAGGTGTTTTTCTACTAGTGATAACCAATGATATTCCCGTTGAATCTCCAGGATCAATAGCTTAAGCTTGAGCCACAAAAAAGATGAGAAGATGGTCTTTTACCTTGATTTGAAGATCCAGACATCTTCTCTTCTTGTACCTTCACCACCTTGAGCTTGATCTGGTGTGTGTTTGGTCCTTCCTAATTGATTCTTCAGTGCTTGCGCTTGATCAGTAGCTTTCTTAGAGAGAGTTTAAGTGAGGGAGAGAGTGAAGCTTAGAGTAGTAGCTTCTCCCCCCGAGAAAGTTCCTCTCTTATATTTACTCCCTCCGTTTCTTTTTACTCCGCGTATTAGTTTTGGTCAAAGTCAAACTACACAAAGTTTGACCAAATTTATATTAAAAAATATGAACATCTACAATACTTAAACTATATAATATGAAAATACATTTCATGATGCATCTGAAAATATTGATTTCATATTGTGAATGTTGGTATTTTTTACTATAAAGCTAGTCAAACTATGAAAAGTTTGACTTTGACCAAACCTTATATGCAGACTAAAAAGAAACGGAGGGAGTATATACATGAGTCCATTGTGCATCAGGGGGCCAACACCTGGTTTGAGAGGGCTGCCCCGGATTAGTGCAGCTCAGCAAGTTACTATAGCTGCACTATAGCAACCAGCGTACAGTTTAGACTGTAGATCAAAATATCCAACAATTCCATCACAATTTCCCCTCAATCCGTAGCTTTCACTTTCAAATCGGATCTTGTCTTATTGCTTCTTGCTTCACACGGAGGCTTTCGAATCCTAATTTACCGCCTTGCTTGCCGATGCTTCAATTACATGATGACAGCTCATGTAGTCATTATTGTTGCACTTGCTCACAAGTTCGATGATAGAAAAGATCTTCAACACGTACTTGGACGAAGGAGTAACCTTGTTCAACTATTTTCGTAACATAAAACTTGTGAGTGGACGCGGCAACAATGGCTATATCCAATGGCCACCATATAGGCAGTGGTAACTGCATCAACTTTCTTGTCGTCTCTAGCAAACTCGGTGGGCGAGGTGGCAGTGGCGACTACCTTCTTGAACACATCATATTTTTATTTAGACCTTTTGGTTGGTTAGAGTGGGGTTGACGACTTCGTCAGGGGCTCATAGCATCAATGAACTCGTCGGCGGTGGCGTTTGCTCGGCCACCATGATGAAAATAGGTATTAGTACAATTGCAATGTCCCTAACATTGGCTATTGCTACTTGACCATGATGACAATAGGGATTAGTACAATAGACGGTGGTTGAGTGATGATTCAAGGAAGATTTGCTGCATTTCAGTGCAATGCTTGTGTTGTGGAGCATATGAAGGTGGTCATTTGCTTAAAGTAGGGATGCTACATGAAGGTGTAACGCCAAGAGAGAGCTTCGCATGTGTCATGCGGTGGGGTGCAAAACTGGTTCGCACTCACATGTGGCAACTAAGTGACTAACTATATGATCTTCAATTAATACGAGACACAACCTAAGCCTGGTAGTGCATTCGCCTCATGCCCTTCTTGGGCCGATTGTGATGATGTACTCCACCAGTGCTAATCGCACGTGTACTATCAACTATGGGAAAGTTAAGATGAAGACCAAGGCCACTACTAAGCTCTGGTGGTTCCCGAGATAAACGATGCCAAAACGACTCTAGTGTAATAGGACACGGGCAAGGAGGTCAAGAGGAACGGCGCCGGCGTCGAGAGGGACGAATAGGAGGGCTCTGAAGCAGAGGACAAAGTAGAAGAAAGTGTGCGCGTCATGGCGGATCGAGGGGAGAAGGCCGAGATGAACAATCGTCGAAACAGAAAACTTGCAATACGAATGTCGCGAGGAACTGCAAGATTAGGCTACTGGTCAAAGAAAATTTGAAACGGTCGATCGTGCGCGATGAATTTGACAAAATCCGTGCAAAATAGCTCCAAACGTGAATACAAAATCGAGCATTTACGGTCGACGAAACTAAGAAACCGATTAACTGAATGGAAGCATAACATTGATGTGCATCTTCTTCGTGTAGAGCTTATCTCGAATTGAAGCACCGTTGTGTAGATTAGAAGGGAGAAGGAAGAAAGGAGATCAGGCAGGAGGTTAGTGGAGGTAGAAGAAGCACTTATACACAACTCGCATCCCTCCATCCTCCTCTCGTGCGAGGGGCCCACCCATGTGCGCTCGCTGTGGCTCAGCTCGGCCTGGCTCGTTGGGAACTTTCGATCCGATCGTTCCCATCGAGGCAGGCCCATGAGTGCTTTAAAGTTCGTGCGATGTCGTCTCAACCGTGTATACGGGTAACCAAACATGCCATATACTTCCGCGCGGGCCTGATTGAACCTAATACCAGCAACCAACCAGGTCCTATCATCATTTGCACTTACCTCATCAAGACCGACTCAAGCCGCCGCCGCACCACCACCATTTCAATTACGCCACAACGCAGCATTGATCGGAGATCAAAATCTGATGCGGTAAGTTAGGTCCGATTCTCTCCTTTTGGATGACGGGTGGGCATGACAGAAAATGTGCCGCACCCTTTCAGAAAATGTAGACCCTTTAGCGAATTGACCGTGCTGAGAGCCCCACTACTCTAAAGATGATGCTGCAGGTGGTTATCCTTGTCGAAGGCCAACAATGACTCAAATCGAGTCCTCTTGTTAAAGTGCATTTTTTCTTCTTCCTAAACCTAGTTTCAACCAAAACTTTCTTAAAATTTGTTAAAAGCAGTTAAAAGTACCACCATAGTTAAAAGTGGGGCCCACATTTATTTTTAGGAGCATCATTTTTCTTAGTCTCGCTCAAGCTGAGTAGGCGGGGGGAAGGAGGTAAGCCAACCCAAGCTCTCAATGGCGGCGAATCAGCATCCCAGCCGCTCGGAACCCTAGCCTGGCCCGCCGACCCGCCATGGCGTGTCCACCTTGCCCGCCGTCGCCGCTCGCCAGGGTGCGCCTCGACGACGTGGCGCCCCACGACGGCGCGGCCGCCCTGGGCTACGCGCGCGCCGTCGGCGCCCTCGCCGCCTCGCTGGCCCGCCGCGGCGCCGCCGTGCTCGAGCTCCCCGCCGCCGACGCGGCCGTCGTCCGCTGCGCCCTCGAGTCCGCCCGCGCCTTCTTCCGCGGCCGCCACGCCGCTTACCTCTACCGCGCCGGGAGGTATGCTTGATTACAGCCCTATCCGCAGCCTGCTTCGTCTTCGATTTGAAGCAGTAGTTTAGATTCCGGTTTGGCTCAGCGCCGGAGTGTGAGCGAGCCAGAAGGGTGAAAGTCTGAAAGACCTGGCTGACCATACACAACATTCGGAATATTGCTCTGTTTCCTCTGCTTTCTGGGCCGGAGTGTGACTGAACTAGAATGGTGATGGTCACATCCTTTGATTACTCTAGCACTAGACTCTTAGTGAACTGACAAATGATGCTCTATACATTATTTTGGTGGTCTATCAACACAAAATGTACAAGAATTGCCCCATACACAAAATGTACAAGAATTGCGTCATATGTATGCCAGTATTAGCATGCTAGATTGTTAGGCAAAGGGGGCTGTCAGATGTAAGCTAATTATAGGTCACTCCTCTGCACATGTTTTTTTTTCTCTTCTGTCAAATTAGGCAACATTTTGCGGCTAGTTTCTGATATGTTTTGGTTATTCTACTCTATGTCAGGACTTTGGAAGATGGAGAGTTGTCCCCTGCTTGCATGGCTGATGCTTTCAGAATTTTGGGCAAAGCAGCCCGGGCCGCTCTCTGTGCAATAGCACGGCACCTGCGCCTACGTACCGAGTACGCTTCTTGCCCTTTATCCCCTCGTTGAATTTCTCTTACTATTGATTAATATGCACTTCACATTCCCAGAATTCTACTGGCTAATAATCATGCCCTGTTATCCAGTGTATTCAACCAATTACTAGATGATACTCCACTGCCGGTTAACGAGGTCTCCTCATCAGAGTTGCTGGTGACATATTCTCATGAACAGCTCCAAAGTGGTCACACACTCATGGGATGTCCCAGCAGGTCCTCAATGCCTCAAGTTGATAGGGGATTTGTGACGCTAGTTGCTTCCGATTATCCCGGAATTGAGGTAACAAAATTCTGCTCCTTACACCTATCTAAAATTTGAATGCAGCAATAGAGCATTTGAGTCATGGCTACTTTACTTTTGGTTAAATACGCTACCGTTTTCTTAGCCTGCTATTGTTTACTTCTTGTTTTCTCCTTTTGTACTGTGTCCAACTGATTCCAGTCTTATTCCGTGCCGTTGGTACAGTTTATCTGCCTGAGTCATAATTGTTTAGTGTTTGTTTCTTTGGTAGGTTTGTGACCCAAATGGCCATTGGTACCTAGCTGATGGGGTTTCAGGCCCAAATAATCTATTGCTTCTGACTGGAAGGGCCCTAAGTCACGTTACTGCTGGTCTTTGCCCAATTTCCCAGTACAGGGTCACTAATGAGAATAGGTCAGAATTATGAAATGCTGGAACGGCTCACCATCTCATTTCATATTTTTTTGGCTTATACTCCTTGTGCTCCTGTACACATGAATTGGCCATCTAACCACAATTTCCTTCTTGTAGGGCATCACTCACCTTTAGGTTGGTGCCTCATGCCAACGCTATATTGGATTGCTCTCCAATTTTAGCTGCTGGGCATTGCATACGACAGGTGTACCAACCCATACCTGCAAGCCAATTTATGGATGATTCTTATGCTGAAGAGCACGCTGTTTCCAGTCACTTGGAAGAACCTTCTGTAAGCATAAGTTCGAAGCAGCATAGTTACTGTAGCATGCATGTTCTACATGGTCAATTATCCAGTGATACATGAGAGCTGCCACAGCTCTCAAATCTGTCAGAGTAGGAAAGTACTACACTGACAAGAATTGGGTGTTATGTGCATTTCATTTCCTGTTCATTTGTTGCTCTGAATTTTAAAAATGGCCCATATTTAACCAATTTCAACTGCAGGAATCTCAGGGCAACTTTGTTAGCGACCCATCACTCAGAAGTGTCCTGTCAGACCCTCTGTCGTAAGTTGTTCCTTGTTGGATGTAGCTGTTCATCACAAACTTGTTCACAACATATACATAGACTGCCTTATTCTGCATTCCCTTTTTTTTTTATGATTTCATCGTAAGTTTAATGGGAGCAAGGGAGGGACAAAATTGCTTAATATGAATGCTCGTAGTGTTCTGTTTCTCCAAACCAATGTTACAGATCATCTCATTATTCGGCATCGCAGTTGCTGATTTGCTTGATTAATGCAGTAATGGACTTGTCTGTTTTCAGTGGGGCTTTTCTTGAAGATGCTATGGTTCTCCAATGTGGACACTCATTTGGTGGCGTCATGCTGAAGAAGGTCATTGAAATGGTATGCTTTAAAAAAAATCATTCAGGCTTTCTGATAGTTATCAGTGTTCTGGTTGTAGATTTGAGGATAAAGGTCACACTTTCCTGCAAGTTGCAGTCCTTAATGTTCTGTTGGCTACCTACAACTGAAGTTAACTGTTATATTCTTAATACTATGCTGGCATTAATTTTTGTAACTTAAATTTTGGTATTTATCCAATTTTATTATTTAGTGGACATCAAAAGAGCCATAGTAACAGATAATCCAACTGGAACTTACTGAGAAGAATATTGCCATTTTGATTAACCTTCTCACAGCAAAGGCATACTTTAGTATACAAGCCTGAAATAGTATCTTTTCCGTGTGCTGCAACTCCAGTCTTTTGGGATGTCACCAACCAACAAACTGTTTCTTTTTATCACTGTAATGTAATCAGGCTAGATGCACCATTTGCAATGGAGAAGTTGACACATCCTCCTTGTTTCCTAATCTCGGTATGTCTCTGTCGTATATTTACCTTCCTTATTAAGACTAGCAGTAACAATGTTTCACCTGCTCACTTACGATCGGCAGTGTTCTGTTATGAACAGCTTTAAGAGCAGTAGCCACGGTGGTGAAGATGGAGGATGACAGGAGACTGTTTCATAACGCCGCTCTTCGGAAGCGCAGGAAAGATGTAACCGAGCATACGGATGTGCTGAAGCGGACTGGGAGTAGCAAAGTGTGTGTATAATCCTTTGAACATACACCTAGTCTTTCACGTCCTAGGATACTGTTTGGATAGTTATCGTCTTGTTTTCTCAGGGAAACAGTGAGCTTGTTCTGGATGCTGAAAGCCCGGTGGCCTTCAAGGGAGTGCAGTACCCATTTGTAGTGGGTGAGAGGGTCCTGATCATGGTACACACAACACATTGCTCTTCTCTGCTGAGAGTAAAGCGAGGTCGCAAGAGCAGTGTGTTCTGATTACTAAACGCTTGCTTGCAGGGGAACAAAAGGACGGCCGAGAAATTCGTCGGGAAGGAGGCGGTCATCACGTCACAGTGTCTGAATGGCTGGTAAGTGCAGTGCTTCACTCTCTTTTAATAGCGCAGGACGAACTGTGGCTTCGCACTCGTCTCACTGCAGCTCCTGTAGAAGTAGAGCCTGTTGCATAATATTGGATTATGAAAATCTTTGGGTTGAACAGGTATCTTGTGAAGGCGCTCGACAGCGGAGAGAGCACGCGGCTTCAGTACCGGTCGCTGAAGAAAGTGCCGGAGCTGCAACTGCAGACGCAAGCGAGGCTGCTGCAGCCCCTGGCATTTCTCGGAGGCAGACAATAAGAGATGGCGATGACGGATCATGTGTGGACCGTAACCACCGCCTAAGGTGTATGTCCGGTAGGACGAGGAAGATATGGTGTTAGTCCTGCTGTGTGCAAATTGTGTACCAATGGATCTTAATTTCGTTTCCTTGTGTGTATAGCTAGGTAGGGCGCTCCCCTCTCTTGTTCGAAGGCGAGATCAATGTAAAAGTCGAGAGTATGAAATGAAGTCCGTGCCTGCCTTAGGGTATCCGCTGTACGACGGCTGGAGTAGTAAGTGACCTATGTTTGTGTGTCAAATCTGTTCATGTTTGAGTTTGTAGTGGAAGAATGTGTTTGTGTGTGTTTTTCAAGGGTGGCTCCAGATTGTACAAGATCTTTCTGTGACCTGTCATGTCTACAGTGCTGTGGCAAGTAGTAGGAGTATTCACTAACTATGTTTGGGCAATTATATGTCAGCAGCTGACCCATCAATGTTTTTTCTTCAATCCATTTGAAACATCTTTAGGCCTATTTCGGTTTGGAAAGCAAGACGAAAAGGTGGGCATTGTGCTTGATGTGATTCACCAAAGTGTGAGCCGTTATTGGTTTGTGGGTCAGCGTTGGAGATGCCCTAATGTCATTTATAGCCAACGTAAGAAGCAACTTTTATATACTCGCTCCGTCCGGAAATACTTGTCGGAGAAATGGATGAAAATGAGTGTATCTAGGACTAAATTGCGTCTAGATACATCCATTCATCCGACAAGTATTTTCGGACGGAGGGAGTAATATAATAGGCGTAGGTTGGTTCAACATATATTCAGGTGGGGGAGTTAGAGTTCTCCCCCCCCCCCCCCTCCCCCCTGAAAATTCAAAAAAAAACTTTTATATAATAGTTAGCTATAACTTTTTACTACTTTACCACTACCTAGTCCACTTTCTTCTCTCACAATGTTTCTTGGAGCACGTGCTCCCCTTGACAATGTTCCTTAACGTGGTAATCAGTAGCCATCACATGTACACATCACCAACCTTATAAATGAAGCTGCATAATGTCTGGAGACTTGTATGTATGTTAATTATTTTGATTCCAAAGTCAACAGATCTGGAGCAAACTGGTACTAATCTCCTCTATCTTGAGCTGATCTCTTCTCTTGCCTTTCTCCAACTTGGATCTTTTCCTTGTGAAGCAAATACTAGATGGGTGCTTTGTGAGCAACAGTCAATCTTCTTCCAGGTTAGTGCTCCAAGCTCTTAATTTGATGAACGTTTTTGGGACCAGCCTTTTAGTTTTTAAGTATGCATGTGTTCTTTGAATTTATCTTTTCACATTGGGATCCAAGAAATACAGCACTCATTTTTTTTTTTTTTTTGCATTGGACAGTTCTATAGCCTTTTCTAGAACTTTCCGCATCCAAAAAGAATTCATGATTCAAGGTTGCAGGACGTTTATGGTATCTTGTCGATTAGTCTACGGTAATGGCGTTGCTCTGTGTTGGAATGGTAAATTGATTCAGACCAATGATGCGAGTGGCACAAATAACCATACTATCTTCATATAGACAACTGATAATTAGCTAATATGTAAACCAAAAATGGTGATTTGCATCATGAAGGGTGATTGACCGGATTAAGAATATACACTGTCTCGTATGGAAAAACATCCATCCTATTTGCAGTAATATAGTGTATTTTAGCTTCAAAGTATTCACAAAACAGGACAGTCATTACTCCGTTCGTCTACAGCTCTGTTTTTTCCGATTTGGAAACCGTGCTAGCTAGCTCTAGCAAGTTGATTTCCCCTCTGAGATAACACATCTCTATGTGGTACTTCCAGGTCCCAGCTGCACCCTCCAGCAAGTTGATTCGAAGGTGGAGACCATGGATTCTGCAGATTTGGAGCACTTGAAGAAAGCACGTCAAGAGTTTAAGGCTGCTTTCCCTTTAGAGACCACAGATGTGGATGTGCTTGATACTCCTAGCTATAGCCACCAGCAAGTCGATGAGGGCATGGATTTTGCGGAATCAGTACCAACCCCGGTTGAGGAGTACTTGACGAAAGCAGCACAAGAGTTCAAGGTTGATTTCGACAAGAGAGCAGAGAAGATGCATAGGTTCCCTGCAAGCCTACGAGGTCTCGGCCGCCAGTACATCATACCGAGGGTCGTGGCCATGGGCCCTTACCACCACGGCTCACTTCACCTCCGGCAGATGGAGAAGGTGAAGCACGCGGCTGCCTCCCACTTCGTCAACAGGTCAGGCCACTCACTTGAGGAGATATATGGGGCGGTCGTCTTGGTCACCCACGAGGCCCGCCGCCTCTACGCCAATGACGCAGTGGCAGGGATCAGCCATGCTGACTTTGAGGCTATGATGTTCTACGATGCATGTTTCTTGCTGGAGTTTATGCTTACTAACAACAAGGAGCAGCTCCCATGTCCAGAGTTGCTATGTGTTTTTCGCTCCAACAACAAACATATCAGTAGTGATTTGATGCTGCTTGAGAACCAGCTCCCCTGGCTGGTTGTGAATACCCTCATGAACTTTAGATCGTTGTCCGCGGAAGTGAAGCAGAGAATTTCACAGGTGGGAGATGGTCTCACCAACTGTGTGCATCATACTGGCCCAGGAGAGATCCTTTCATGCTTGGATGAAGCGAAGTGTAGACCGCTTCATCTCCTTGGTGCCCTCAGATTCTATAAAACAAGCAGAATGATGGCCATCAAAGTCAACAAGAAGACCAACATAGCTAGCAAGATAGCCGGCCTTAATCAAGTATTTTCAACATTGAATTGTTTAAAATCCCGAATGAATTCTGAGCCTAGCCCCGAGCATATACCAACAACCAACAAGTCCAAGAAAAGACTCAGTTCAATGTCAACATCTACAAGTGCCATCGAGCTTGCACAAATTGGCATCAAGCTGAAAGCCATCACCACAGGAAGTTTCACAGAAATCGGAGTCAAGAAAGGAACCCTCTTTGGCGAGCTTTTCCTAACGCCGGTGGTGCTAGGTAGCACAATGGCATGTTGGCTTGTAAACATGGCGGCATTCGAGGTATGCACAACCTCAGGGTATCTGCGTGATGATGAAGAAACAGCCGTCTGCTCATACCTCGCCCTCCTTTCGATGTTGATGGACCGGGAGGAGGATGTGCACAAGCTACGAACCAAGCATCTTGTGCAAGGAGACTTCACAAACAAAGAGACACTTGAGTTCTTCAAGAGCCTTACCAAGCACCTGCTTTCCGGCCGCTCCTACCTCTGCATCCTGAGAAGCATTGAGGATTACAAGGTCAATAGGTGGATGTGGATCAAGGTGCACAAGTTCATCTACAGCAACTTGAAAACCATTGTCACGGTCTTTACCGTGGCTGGTGTTCTAGTGGGCATCTTCAAGACGCTACTCTCCCTCAAGCAACACCAGTAAAGTTGGACTATATATACTCTGCTGTGTGCTTAATTACGATGGTGTGATGTTAATTAGTCTTCTGTTTCCAGAGTGATGCATAGTGTGATGTTGTATGTTGTGCATTTGTGACATTATTGGCGCAATGTAGTGTATCTGAAATTCTGAGTTGACTTCATTTGTAAGCTATGGTTTGAAAACTGGGTTTCACTGTTTCAATACCCACTGAACTATGATTGCACTTGCTAGCACATACAGTCACATGGTGATTGTAATTGCTGTTCAGGGTCAAGAAGCCTGCATAAACACTGCATTCTTTTTTTAGGACAACGGTGAGCTTGTTCTGGATGCTGAAAGCTCAGTGGGATTCAAGGGAGTGCATCAACGGATCTTAATCCCGTTTTTCTTTTCTTGTGCGTGTGCGTATAAGTAGGTCGTCAAGATTCGTACGTAGGCGTGAGATGCATGTAAAACTGCATTCTTTTGCCTACACCTGGTGGATCGTCTGTGTACGGTTACACTAGGGTGAGTCTACTGACTGCCAATATGTTTTTTTTTCCTGGACTCCTGCCAATATGGTGATATTTTCGAAAACGTAAAATGGTCATCCGGCATTTTTAGGCAGGCCTCATTCTTATTTGGGCCTAGCCCATCTTCATCTCAGTTTCTTCCATCATTACATATACCCCGGGGCGCTCCTATGCAGCGCTGCAGCCGCCCGTTACCGATCCGGCGCCTGCAGCGCTGCTAGAATGGGCCGGCCCACTAGCGTGCTGCCCCAGTTTCTTCTTGTTTTGTTGTTACGAAAAAAATATGAAATCATAAAAGGTTTACAGATTTAAAGATAAAAGGTTCATACATTTGAAAAAAAAGTTCATCAATTTGAAAAAGTTCATTCAAATTGAAAAACATTTCATCCAATTTAGCAAAAGTTCATTTTTTTAAAAGTTCATTGAATTTCAAAAAGTTCACAGAAATTGAAAAACAATTCATTGTTGAACTGAAAATAAGTTCATAGATAAAAAAAGTTCATCCATTTTCAAAAAGATGTTCATCAAATTTCAAAAAAGTTCATCGATATTCAAAAAAAAATCATCAATCTGAAAAAGAACTGTTGAAATTTTTAAAAAGTTCATAGATATTCAAAAAAGTTCATAGAATTTTCAAAAAAGAAAATGTCAACCGACGCCTAGATGGGCTGGCCCATTTATGGACGCCATAGGCGCCAGTTAACAAAAATGCACGTTAACTGGCGCCTGTGGCGCCAAAGAGGAAATGCCGTTACCCCGGGAATCCTATTCAGGATTTCACGAAATCACTGTTACAGGTACCCCTTACAAAGACCACTCCCATCTTCTCTATGGTGACAAGTAGCACTTGTCACACCTGAGAGTTTTTTTTTAAGATTCATTTTTTTTCCAAAACATTTTATCTCTCGAATCGTCCATCCAAATCACAAACCATTTCCGCTATTGGGTTTCTCACGTCAAGATATTCGAAACTAGATTCCATCTTAATAGTTTGGATGAACATGTTTTCTCGGGAAAACCATAAATAAAAACAAGCATAGAAAAAACCAAAATCTGGGAAAAATAAAAAACTACGAAAAAATAAGGACAGCAAAAACAAAAAACCGAAAAAATATAAATAAATAACCTGGGGAAAAACAGAAACCATAGAGCGCAGTTGTGCTTTCACTTTTTTGGGAAGCGCACCTGTGCACCCAAGTGAGCCAATGGAAAAATCCCAGGGTGGTCCATGGACCACCATCCCAGCCACCCCTCGTTTACGCCGATGCACTGAAGTGCTAGCGGTGTGTCTTCATTGCACAAAAAAAGTATTTATTCAAAAACATAGTTCATATAGATAAGTACAAGGACAATAATAATTCAGAAATCACATCTTTATCTGTGCAAAAATAATCCTATTTTGGGCTTTCTTGGGCTCAAGTACACACAAGTGAGCCCGTGATGGTCCATGGACCACCATCCTGGCCATCCTTTGTTACGCTGCACTGTAGTGCCAGCGGTGTGTCTCCGTTGTACAAAAAAATGTATTTCTTGATAAAACAGTTGATAGGGATAAGTAGAAGCACCATAATAATTTTGGAAATCATATCTTTATTCACTTAAGCAATTGGAAAAGTAAATATTGATAGGAAAACTTATTGCATATCATCTCTTCCTTATTACATGAAAACTATTCATGGGAATTGTGTCGAATCACGGGCAATGGGCTTTGCAGACAGTATAGTCATCGTAGCATGGACCATCATATGCAAAATAGTTGCAGCAGTACTGTCGTTTCCGCGGCCACTTCAACTTCGTCTCTCTCACACAGTCGGGGTCATCGTTAGGCCGTATAGCCGTTGTGCTGCTCCCCTTGTCGTCAATGCTCTGTCCTGAAGTGAAAATCAAATAAATTTATATCATCTCAACATGAAGGTAATTTCATTTTGCATATGAACATGTAGATAATGCCTATGTGGAAAACCACTCTAGATCTTTCCAAGGGGTGAGTACTCAAGGTTGACGAAACAAACTTTAAACATAAGGATGAACGCTGAAATTTCATGAAATAATTATTTACAATTGTTCATTACCTTGTACGGCTGAAGAAACCAGGCAACTTAGAAGAACCATGGAAAGCAAGACAACAAGTTGGGCATTGTGCTTGATGTGCTTCTCCATTGTGTGAGCAATTCACTGGGTTTTGATATGTATCCATTACTTCCCGGTCCATATATATAGCAGAACTGTAACTAGTATTGTAATTACTCATCAGTAACAAACACTAATTGAATGGGTTATCCAAATTGTTGTATTTTTACATTGCCAAACATAGCTAGTGTAATTAGTATTGTAATTACTCATCAGTAACAAACACTAATTGAATGGGTTATCCAAATTGTTGTATTTTTACATTGCCAAACATAGCTAGTGACTTTATCGTCTAGTCTTAAATGTTGTAGCTAAAGATAGGGAAGTCTTAAATGTCATGTCTAGTTTTAAAGGTTGTAGCGAAAGATAGGGAAGCCTTAACTGTTGTAGTTAAAGATTGGGTTAGTTTTAATGCTCTAGCTAAAGATTTCTTTTTATAAGCGCGGCAGATAAACATTGGCTGTTGCTTAATGTCATAGATACACATAGCTTGTTCTTTTCTACATTCCGTTTAAATGGTATGAAATTTATAACACATGGGACTCCAAACTCTATTGTTTTAAAAGAAGGGTGCGGTTGGACCACCTTCGACCTAGGAAGATAGATCTTTATAATTAAATGAACCAAAAAGAATTGAGAACTAAATTTGAATTTTATCAACTCTTCCGTTGATGATCAATAATAGCAACTAAGAATGCAGCAAAAATCAAATAGAGTTCCAACACCATTTTCAACATCTAATTCTGAAGAAAACAGTAGGAGAGGTAAATTAAGCTACTTTGCACCAAAATGTCAAAAAAAATTAGGTATCCCTTGGTGAGCATACTTGAATTGAGCACTGAACATCCATAAAAAGAAACTTTTTATAGATGGGAATGAAAGGAATTTGGTAGAAGGAAATTAATTATGGTCGCATTGAGTTTCAGACTAAAGAGACATCAATCAAGTTCTTATGTTGCAGCTTCCAGGTTTACCTTCCTGGATCGCTCGAAAGCCCAAAGCTGTGCGCCTGTGATATATATCCACATTTACATCACACAACCTCATAATTTGTTTCATCCTATTGTAACAGATCCATGCTCATGAAAATGGTAGCAATGCATGAGCTACAAAACATATACGATTAAACTTTCCGAACATGGTATACTAGGTAACGATAACTGATATGAAAAAGTTCTTACTCGTTTTGGAGATCATAGCTACATCTCGAAAGGTATATTGTTTTAACAGTATTAGAAAATAGTTGTTACACATCAGCTTTCTTGGTCAAGTTTTACAGTACTAATACTGTTCTCCATATAAGTCAAAGTAGTTTTTAAAATAGTCACTACTAGGAAAAGGCCTACTAATGGCGCACCGGTTTTGCCTACTAATGGCGCACTACCGGTGCGCCATTAGTATCACGCCACTAGTATTTTCTATTAATGGCGCACCACTGGTGCATCATTAGTATCTGGTATACTAATGGCGCACCACCTAGTGCGCCATTAGTATGTAACACCATGCGTCATTAGTGTGCCTCCCGGGGGGCCATACGTAACCATGTGCTTTGTCATACTAATGGCGCACCCTGTTGTGATGCTCCATTAGTATCCTTTGGCACACTAATGGCGCACCTAGTGGTGATGCGCCATTAGTATGAATATTTGTTTTTTTTACTTTTCTGATTTTTGCATAGGTTACAAAATATATTATTGGACAAAATATAGACAGCAGCACACAACAACAGCAGATTCATCGAATACAATAGAAGATTAGTCTCCGAATACAATTCATCATATTAGTTTCCGAATTCAAAAGACCGAACAAAGATAAAACATTACAAGTCTCAAGACCGCGAGTATCGAGTTTGTCTTCACATTACAAGTCGATATCGATCATCTAAACTACCATCACATAGAAGAGAGCTGCGGTCATCACGATGAGCATCATCGCGATCAAACTGGTCTTCATCCGGTTCCTCCAACGCTCCCTCCTCTCTCCCGCTAGATAGCGGGCGTATCTAGATTCGGCCTCCGCCCTAGTGGTGTACCCTTTGTAACTGTTACCGCTGAAACAGTGAACCTGTCTCCGACACTCCTCCCAGTCGTCGTAGATTCCGGGAACCTTACCCTTGTACACGACATACGACGGCATCTCTATGCACAAGCCAAACAACAGACAATACATAAGCAATATGTAAGTATGCAACAAAAGGATCGGAAGAGAAAAGCAAGACATTAATAGCACGATTCATGGTCCTACTAATAAATAGCATCGATTACATCTAAGTTGAACGACTGTCCAAACCAAAGAGACATACGAATTCATTAAAGTTTAATTACAACATGAGCCAATCAATGTTTCAGAACTACACATCACTACTTTCGACTCGACTCATCGGACAGGAGCGTGGATGAAGCCGCCGTCTGTCGTGATGGTCATGAAATCACGGTTGCTGTCACCCTGCATTTGTAGCGTTTCATCTATCTCACTGTTGGACGGTTGATATCTGCGGAAGAACTGCCCCGAGGTATGAAGGACATCTTGATGGATGATGTCCGCAAACTCCCACTGGATGCGAAAGAATTCTTGTCTGAGGTCCGCGTCCTGGGTTGCCGACAACCTCGCGGCCCAATCTTTGAGACTATCTGGTAGCAGAAGGTGATGATGGTCCCTTACGATCGCCCGCATGTGATGGAGGGCGTAATAGGCATCCTTCTGACCGCTAGGCGGCTGCTTGACGCAGCAGAACTTTGTATTGTGTGAGAAGGTGTGCTTGCCGTACTTACGAACTGCCCTGGTGAAGGTGCCTCCAGATTTGGCGTAGCCGGGGAGAACACCATCAAGAACTTTCTTGACATTTGTGTAGTCTATCTTCGAGTTACGGTTCGGGTCGAAATACGTGACCATGGAATATTTCAGGCTTAGGAGGATGAGTGTGCAATGTGTGTCACTGCACAGAACACGGAATGTTAGAAAAAAAAGAACGATCGAAATCTAAGAAATCATATGTTACGGGGCGGTTAAGGGATGACTTACTCGGGAAAGTAAGCCACAAGGAAGTTATCCTTATCTGGGTTTGCCAGAATGACGCCTTCGAGGTGTGAACTCGCAACTTGGCGGTCCCTAGCGCTGCTCAAGTGCTTGGCACACATGTAGAAGGGGTCGACTATCACGATGTCCGGGGTCTTGTCTCTAATGATCCGCATCTCCATACTCAGCGAAAACAGCCGAACGAAGGTGTAGTGCAGCGGATGAAGGTTAAACATAGCAAAGATGTCATTAAACCGCAGGAAGATCGTACCCCCGATGTCGCCATCCACAAAGCCCTTGCCCTCTGGCACCTTGGCCACGAAAACCGGGTATGCCACATCACTCTCTCTCAGACGCCGCTTCTCCAAAGAAGAACACTGTCGTGCAGACTCCGCATAGCACCGGTTGCAGCATTGAGCATATTTGGCGGTAGCATCGCCCTACCCGCCACATGCACCCTCCTCGAGATATCCTTAGGTGAAGGTGGCCCGTCCTGAGCACGGATCGAACTCGATGCCGGCTGGCTCACACCGGCGCCCTTGTTAGTCTTTCGTTTCCGTCCCTTCTTCTTGATCTCCTGTAATGTGACCGAGTTCTGCTCACAGACCGCCTTCTTGAGCGTGTTGGGGCTGATAATATTTCGCACCTCAGCTATCTGAGGCTCGGTGAAGGCGGGAGCTGGAGGCGTGTCCTGAGAACTGAACACCAGACGACCCCTGTTGCAATTGGATTTCTCCGCCGTACCAGCTAGATCGCGGTCGTCTTGGTTGGGTTCTTGAGAAAGAGGTCCGCAGAACTCGTCAGCGTACCCATGTTCGGCAAAGTACTTATCAACTTTGGTAAATGTACCGCCGTCGTTGTCGTCGCCGTCCAGATCCTGTGCCATAGGGCTGTCCGGATCCTGTGCCATAGGGATGTCCGGATCCTATGCCATAGGGATGTCCGGCAGGTCCGGTAGCGTTGCGGCGTTCTTGCCATGGCTTGGCGCCGACACGACTGGCGGTCTTGTTTGTGGGGTGGTGTCCCCCGCCCCCAAACGAATCTGGCTCTTCGGCCAAAGCAGGGGCCAGTTTACGCAGGCGCTGAGGGTCATCTCATCTTCTTCGTCGGCCCCAGCGGGTCGAATCGGAGGTAACAGCTCGTCGCAGCCTGGCAGCACCCGAACCACTTCAACCCTATACATTGTGGGTGCCATCGGATTACCGTGGAACATGCGGTTGCCCGGTTGAACGATTCTGCCCTTGGCGACATCGACCAACTCGCCGCCCACGAAGTGCAGAAGAGTGCAAGGAACGTCGGCGGCGCCCTGCGAAAACATGTAGGGCGTCAGGGATGCCCAGTCAAAGGCAAGGAGATGAAGTCATCGGCCGAGAGGCTTAGTTACCGTGATGCCGTCGAGCTCGGCTAATGTCGAGGCACCGCCAACGGCGGCGTGCAATCGACGGAGGGGCACTTGTCGGCGAGTGCCGGCGGCGTACACCCGGGTGCATTAAGCTCCAATGCCCGTGCCGGCGCCGGAGACACGAATACCGCCTCCGCCGGAGACACCAATGGCGCCGCCGGAGACACCAATGGCGCCGCTGCTTGCTGTCTTGATTCTTGGCCATGAAGCCGGGAACCGGGAGGCCCACATGGCGCCCGCAATCCACGTCGTCGACCCATGAATCAACGTAGGCACCATGGCATTGAGCTTCGTTCCCGGTTGTTGTTCCACTTGCTCTTGGACAAGCTCGAATCGCGCCACTTGTGCCTTGAGTGCTTCAACCTCGCGTGTCGGCTTTCCGAGCTGGTCTTTTCTCCTTCCGCACACCAGCGTATAGTATGACCCCATTTTGTGGACAAGCCTTTGCCGCCACACGACCAGTGACGTCGGCTTAGTAAGCTTATCCTTGTTTTCATTACGTTCAACACCCTATTTAAAGGGGTGTCGAAAGGGGAGCTCTGAGACGACCCCGCGCTACTGCTTTCAGTTTCCTGCGGAAGGAACGTGAACCACTTAGAAATATTGGGGATTAATTAGAGTGCAACCATATGGAGCTAATTACACGGGGGTGTATTCCTTACGAGAACAACCTCAAGCGCCTGGTCTTGGATCCGTGGTAAGCTCCTTTGTTATCGGGTCCTCCTTGTACCGGGCCCTGACAAAGTTCCTGGTCTGCTTGTCACCGCTGTATTTCTCGAAGCGGGGCGGTAGGCCTTGCTCGGCACGCTCCGCGTCCTCCTTGTCCCATATAGGCTCCGCCACTCTGTAACCGCCGGGACCGAGTTTGTGTTCCCTAAGTTCAAATCCGCATTTCTTTCCCCCATCGACTTGATTCAGAGGTTGCGCTGCTCTCGACTTCGATCTTGAACTCCTTGTAGTCATCTTCGCTGATCGAAGAATATTTCGCCTTGATCTTCTCATAACTATCACCTTTATCAATCATTCTCTTCACGCGCTTCTCCAAGTAGACAGGGCCATGCTCATCCTCGTGAGGCGGCACTGTTCACTTTATTCCACGAGGCGTGTGTTTTCAAAATCGGCGGGGAACTTGTATCGTTCGTGCAGCTTCGTGAAGAGGAGGTTGCGCAAATTCCCTCGGTCCTTATGCCTAAGGTTCTTGGTGTTGATCGAGACGGTGCTCCGGAGAATGCACCCTTGACTATATGTTTGGGCTCCGTTGGATGCCCGTCGGAGTCCACTTGAGTAAATTCCTCCTTGAGGGTGCTAAGCGCATTCGGGCGCCGGTCCTTCCTTTGCTTCTTCGGTTGGTTGCCATCTGTGTGTGCGCCGCCATCATCAGTGGTGGCATCCTCGGCGGCACCATCAGTGGTGTCATCCCCGACGCCACTAGGGGTTGTGTAGTCAGGATCGGTGTCTTCTGCGGCGTCCTCATAGCGGTGAGGTTGTTCCTCCTTCTCCTGGGATAGCTCCCAGAATTGCTTGCCGCTCGAACCGCAGGCCTCATCGTTGTTGGCCATGTTTCGCTCTAAATAGGAAAATAATTTGGTCAAAAAGTTGGTTATTGTCAAGGAACAAGATCATGGTCTCATCATTTAGGGTTTGTCGACACCGAGGCATCCTAAAAGCTAAGCTTTTATCATTTAGGGTTTGTCGACGCCGAGGCACCCAAGCCTAAGCGTACATCATTTAGATTCTCATCGACACCGAGGCACCCTAAAAGCCAAGGTTTTATCATTTAGGGTTTGTCGACGCCGAGGCACCCTAAAAGCTAAGTTAAGTTTTCATCATTTAGGGTTTATCGATGCCGAGGCACCCTAGGTTGGGCCTAATCACTTGGCACTAATCACTTGGCTCTATTGCCACATATGTTGGGTTTATCATCTAGGGTTTATCGATGCTGAGGAGAATTCTAAGTTGGGCCTAATCACTTGGCTCTATTGCCACCTATGGTTTAATGCAGCAAGAATAAAGGGGCAGTTGATCTTACTTAATTAAGTACTAAGCTACCCCAGCCCATGCATTAGTAGCAAGTACCCCATATGTCCGATTTTTAGCAAAGTCATGCTAAAATTCACGGAAAATTTCAGCATGACCTTTGCTGAAAATAGGACATATGGAGTACCTGAATTTGCCGGAACGGAAGTTAATCGACATTCCGGCAAACTCAAGGGCCTCTCGGGGTACCTGCAAAATCATCACGACACAATGGTCGGAGACAAAACCCAGCCACAGACCATATGGTCCTCTACTTTCATATGGACAAAAATCAGCTCAAATTATGTGAGCTTCCATTCCAGATATAATAGGTCACCCAACAAAAAATCATCAATAGTTTAGCAAGTCTGTACAAACACAGAAAGAATAGAAAGTTTGCTGCCTATTCAAACACAGAAACAAAACACTACATGAAACTTCTGCTACATTTGGACCATGGCAATTTACTTTCATGGAGCATGACAAATGTATTTTACAGATCATGGCATTGTTTTTACTATATGCACCATGGCAAATTTCTTTTCTTTTGCCAACATGGCAAATTTCCTTTGCACCGGGCCATGGAAAATATAGTCTATGCATCATGAAAATTATAGTGTATGGATCATGGCATTTTTTATTTTACATTTTTATTCTATGGATTATGCCAGGAAATTATAGTATATGCATTTTTTTAATCTCTGGATCATGATCCAACAAAATTGCCATCTCCCATGGCAAATATAGCCTATGCATCATGGAATTTATACTGTATGGATCATGGCATTTTTTTGTCTATGGATCATGATCTATAGCACATTTTAGTCCATGTCATTTTCTGAAACATATTTTTGCCATGGCAATTTTGAATCAATAGACATACTTCTCAAAAGTGGCATGATCAAATTCTGGTGCCCTTGACTTACTAGTATTTATCTCTTATGACTGATGGATGTGCATTGAGTCCAGAAGCAAAGACTCTACAGTGAAATGAAAAAAACCTTGGAAATATATTTATGATAACTCTAAATGGATCAGAAGGTGCAGATGCACTTGTAAAAAAAAAGGTATGCATTTGCAGCAGCTTTGGTCTGATTATGACAACATTCTGTTAAGAAGGCAAAATAACATTATCATCCCAATTCATAGTTGAAGTTGAAGACCCTAAGCTTTAAAATGCCAAGTCTCACTTACGCATGTTAACTTATTTACCAGTTCAGAACTATCACCAGAAAATAGTAAATCCACATTGACCACATAATATTATTTTGCAACCACTCAGTTTGTCCTTGACTGGGACACTTGAAGCACAAAACAACTAATGCAGATCTAGGTCTACTTTGGTTCTGACAGATCACATCCTGGTGCATATGTGGGGTTTTTTAATTAGAAAATACAAAACTTCTATTATTGTTTTTATTTTTAACTAGAGCCTAACCACCTCTACAGTTTACAAACTGATTCAGATAATCAGTAATCAGGCATGGAAAATTATTTTAGCCATGATCCCTGAGAATTAGAGCCTCCACAAGTCAGAGAAAATTAGTGTCTCCACTTATGTTGTCAATGCTTGTTGTATGTTTGGCTTAAGGGTTTTCCTTTTCAAATTCTGACTCTATTTCTAAACAAAGTAGGCTTCTATCCTGTCTAGAATGTAATGAAGATGTCTTGGATAAGCTGAGTGTTGTAATGAAGATGTCTTGGTGAGACTTGATATATGTCCAAAATTAGAAAAATCACAAGGTACTTTCTCTTCCTAATAAACTCCATATGACCACATAAAACCCTGTTTAACACACCTGTAAAGAGGAACAACCCCCCTAAGGAGCTAGAAAACTATATCGCCCACTACCTCGTCGAATGTCTGTCAAGGGAAGAGATAAAGAGCATATAAAACATTACCCACACAAAAAAATGAGAGCATGTAAAAAATTTAAAAACGAGAACCATATTGACCAATCTAAAATTGACATTACACTTGGCACGGAGGGAGTACACAATGACATAGTAGTTATCAATTTTCTCCTGTATGAGCTGTAGCAATCCCCACATACAAGAAAAAACTGAAAGCAAAGCTTTACTCTCCCAACAAGATTCTAAGCATACTACTTGACTAATAATGAAAGCCCATGACAGTGAGGGTATCTAATACAGTAGTATTTCTAATTCTATAAGCCTGCAAGTTTGTGAAATTGACACAAACCAATTTGGTTAGCAAGTCACGGCAGCACATGACAGTGAGGTAACGGTCCCACAAAGCATGGCTGGGCGTGGCCCGAGCGTAGTGGAGGAGTGGTCGCGGTGCTGTGGCGTGCTTGGGCGGGGCCAGGGCGCGGCCCGAGCGTAGTGGAGGCGCGGTCGCGGTGCGGTGGCGCGCTGGCGGGGCCAGGGCCGAGGGAGCACGCCACGGGGCGGCAACCAGGAGCTGGGGCGCAGTGGTGCGACAGTCTCTGACAGCAAAATCGAATGGGGGAGGGAAGGGGAACCGGTGCAGCTCACCGAGAGGAAGACGATGGCGAGCTCGTGCGGGGTCGGGGTTGACGAGGTGACGCGGATCGACGGTCAGGCCGCGGTGGTCGGAGGTGGAAGAAGACATCGATCCGCACGATGCAGAGTCGTCGAGCTCGAACGGCTGGCCGTAGATGACGTAGAAGAACACTGCAGAGCTCCTGGACTCCTTGGTGGGGTGCGGGGACGACGGTGGTCGTGGGGACGATGTGGTGTTGACGGGGACGACCTAGTCGGGTGAAGCAGCGCGAGGGGAGGTGCTAAGGTGTGGAACGGTCGCGGGGGTCGTCGGAGCGGGCGCGGGGGAGCTGGAGCGGGTGTGGAGCGGGCGCGGGGGTCGTTGGGCGGGCCGGGGTCGTTGGAGCGGGTGTGGCGGGGAGGAAGGGGATCTGCGAGGGAGAGGGAAGGGGGATCGGGAAGGATATCCAGCTATAGCAATGGCGCACCACCACGTGGTGCGCCATTAGTAGTTTTTTTTCGATAGCAATGGCGCACCCTCCTCCAATGCGCCATTAGTAACTTTTTTTTTCATTATTTCTTGTTGCATCTAATAATTTGTTTTTATCAAATTTGTTATTTTCATGAGGACTAGAACAGAAGATATCATCAAATATCATCATTTTTTTTTGAAAATATCATCAAATTTGTTTTTTATTTTAATTGAAAATATCATCAAATTTGTTATTTGAAGATATCATCAAATTTCTTATTTGAAAATATCATCAAATTTGTTATTTAAAATATCTTCAAAAAGTGGGGAGGGTGCGGGTGTCGGCGGCGGTGGAGCGGGCCGGGAGGTGCGGGGTGTCGGCAGCGACGGTGGAGCGGGAGGGTGCGATGGGTCGTCGGCGGTGGAGGCGCGGGAGGTGCGGTGGTTCGTCGGCGGCGGTCGAGCGGGGAGGTCGGGGGTTGTCGGCGGCGGTGGAGCGGGGAGGTGCGGGGTGGTGCTCGGCGAGGGGATTTGGCGAGGGGATAGCTATCGAGAGGAGGGGATCGAGATCGAGTGTCCTCATGAATATTCAATATTTTTCATATTGAATATGAAAAAATATCATCAAATTTGAAAAAATATTCATGAATTCAAAAAGTGCCCATGAAATTTAAAAATATTCATGATATCTAAAAGTGCACGAGAAATGAAGGCTACAATTTAAATACAATCGATCTTAGCTAGCTATCTGTTCACAATCTTCTTTCCCTTCTTTTTACAAAATGGAGTTCTTACGTGGAGCGGACGTCCTTTAGGTAGGGTGGTCCTGCTTCTTCTTGTGGTGTGTGCTGCTACTTCATCGTAAATCGTCATGTTTGATCTTGGTCGCCGTGCTTGTCGAAGTCTTGCTCATTGGCTACTCCATCCATTCCGATGATCTTCCTTTTGCCTCTCCTCCGACAACACGACCGGGCTTTGGCGGTCGGTAATGAAGAAGCATTGGTCCACTTGGGAAGCCAGTACCCATGGCTCATTTTTGCGGTGACGTTTATACCCGGTCTTGGATTTGGCCGGGTATAACCATGGTGGTGAAATACTGGTCTTCTTTTAGGGCGCTCTTGGCCCATCGACACGGAACATCGGGACCTTCTCTCGGCATAGCTCAGCTCCCGATCTCCTCGATCCTTCCGTAGTATCTATCCTTGTCGTTGCCGGTATAGGATTCCATCGTTACCCCGGAGTTCTGATAACCATCGCTCTTCATGTCCTTGTTCTCGGTGTAGAATGTGTAGCCGTTGATATGTACGCCTCATAGGTCATCGAGGTTGTGCTCGGCGCCACATGACAAGGAGAATATGAGTTGTTCTTCCGCGGAAGAATCCTCATGTAAAGGGTGCGACGAAGCTTCGCTTGAACCAACGCGTGAAACATGAGTTGTGCTCTTTGATTATATCTCCGTCTGTCCTCTGTTGGCCTTGGTCATTGTACGTCTTCTCAATAAAGGTTTTGTGCTCTACCACCCAAGGATCGACCACGTCTATGTGTTGTAGCGCGACTAGGTTTGCTCTTTCAAAGTCGGCGAGTCAACCCTCGAAGTCGACATGCATTTCACGGCGACCCTCACGGTGACCCCATCCAGCGAGCCTGCCGAGGTGCCTGTTGACGGGCAGACCAATGGGGTTCTCGATGCCTAGATAATTCATGCAGATGGGAGATGCACTCTTGATCGAAAGCCCTGGCTATACTTCCTCTCGGGCGTGACATGTTGCAAACGTATCCTTTGATGACACCATTCATCCTTTCGAACGGCATCATGCTGTGCAGGAACGTCGGCCCGAGTTGGATGATATCCTCCACGATATGGACCAGCAGATGCACCATAACGTCAAGAATGCGGGCGGAAGTACATCTCAAGCTCGCATAGTACACCATGATCTCTTCTGTAGCCTTCGAGTTGCCTCACGCCAATCGACTTCCGAGATGGCGTCAAAAAAGTTGCATAGGACAAATAGCGTTTCCGCGGACGTGCGCGTCCATGATCCCAGGATTGCAACCGAAGTATCTGCGTCATCAACGCGTGACAATCGTGAGACTTCATCCCGCTGAACTTCTGCTTCGCTGGGTCTAGGTATCTGCTTATCTTCCACGCGTAACCCTAAGGAAGCTTTACTCCTAGGAGGCAGGTGAAAAACTGCTCGATCTCCTCCTGACTTAGAGTGAAGCACGCGGGAGGGTAGTCATTTCCGGTCTTCTTGGACTTTTTGCCTTTGCGACGACTTTCTGTGTCCTGCTTCGCCTCATCATTATTATCATCATCATCATCATTAGCGTGAAGCTCCTGCCTGATGCCCATTGATTTCAAGTCTGCCCTTGCTTTCGGCCCATCTTTGTGTCGGGGAACGTTGCATAAAATAAAATTTTCCTACGTTCACCAAGATCCATCTATGAGTTCATCTAGCAACGAGTGAGAGAGATGCATCTACATACCCTTTGTAGATCGCGTGCGGCAGCGTTCATGGGAACGGGGTTGAGGGAGTCGTTCTCGTCGTGATCCAAATCACCGGAGATTCTAGCGCCGAACGGACGGCACCTCCGCGTTCAACACACGTGCGGTCAGCGTGGCGTCTCCTCCGTCTTGATCCAGCAAGGGGAAGGAGAGGTTGATGAAGATCCAGCAGAGCTGACGACGGCGTGGTGGTGGATGCAGCGATACTCGGCGAGGCTTCGCCAAGCAAGCGGGAGGAGGAAGAGGTGTAGCAGGGAAGGAGGCGCCAAGTGTAAGGTGCGGCTGCCTCCTCCCCACCTTTATATAGGCCCACTGGGGCGGGGCGCCGCCCTCTAGAACCCATCTAGATAGGGGGCGGCGGCCAAGGGGAGGCTTGCCCCCAAGGCAGTGGGCGCCCCCCCTAGGGTTTCCAACCCTAGGCGCGGGGGCCCAAGTGGGCGCACCAGCCCACCAGGCTGGTTCCTCCCACTTCAGCCCACGGGCCCTCCGGGATAGGTGGCCCCACCCGGTGGACCCCCGGGACCCTTCAGGTGGTCCGGGTACAATACCGGTAACCCCCGAAATTCTCCCGATGGCCGAAATAGCACTTCCTATATATAATTCTTTACCTCCAGACCATTCCGGACCTCCTCGTGACGTCCGGGATCTCATCCGGGACTCCGAACAACATTCGGTTTGCTGCATACTCATATACATACAACCCTAGCGTCGCCGAACCTTAAGTGTGTAGACCCTACGGGTTTGGGAGACACGTAGACATGACCGAGACGGCTCTCCGGTCAATAACCAACAGCGGGATCTGGATATCCATGTTGGCTCCCACATGCTCCTCGATTATCTCATCGGATGAACCACGATGTCGAGGATTTAAGCAACCCCGTATACAATTCCCTTTGTCAGATGATATGTTACTTGCCCGAGATTCGATCGTCGGCATCCCAATACCTCGTTCAATCTCGTTACCGGCAAGTCACTTTACTCGTACCGTAATGCATGATCCCGTGACCAGACACTTGGTCACTTTGAGCTCATTATGATGATGCACTACCGAGTGGGCCCAGTGATACCTCTCCGTAATACGGAGTGACAAATCCCATCTCGATCCGTGTCAACCCAGACACTTTCGGAGATACCGTAGTGCACCTTTATAGTCACCCGATTCGTTGTGAGGTTTGGTACACCCAAAGCACTCCTACGGTATCCGGGAGTTACATGATCTCATGGTCTAAGGAAGAGATACTTGACATTGGAAAAGCTCTAGCAAAACGAACTACACGATCTTGTGCTATGCTTAGGATTGGGTCTTGTCCATCACATCATTCTCCTAATGATGTGATCCGTTATCAATGACATCCAATGTCCATAGTCAGGAAACCATGACTATCTATTGATCAACGAGCTAGTCAACTAGAGGCTCACTAGGGACATGTTGTGGTCTATCTATTCACACGTGTATTACGATTTCCGGATAATACAATTATAGCATTAATAAAAGACAATTATCACGAACAAGGAAATATAATAATAATCCTTTTATTATTGCCTCTAGGGCATATTTCCAACAGTCTCCCACTTGCACTAGAGTCAATAATCTAGTTACATTGTGATGAATCGAACACCCATAGAGTTCTGGTGTTGATCATGTTTTGCTCGCGGAAGAGGTTTAGTCAACGGATCTGCGACAAGATCCGTATGCACTTTGCAAATTTCTATGTCTCCATCTTGAATATTTTCACGGATGGAGTTGAAGCGGCGCTTGATGTGCCTGGTCTTCTTGTGAAACCTGGGCTCCTTGGCAAGTGCAATAGCTCCAGTGTTCTCACGAGAAGAGTTTGATTGGCCCCGACGCATTGGGTATGACTCCTAGGTCGGTGATGAACTCCTTCACCCAAATTGCTTCATGCGCTGCCTCCGAGGCTGCCATGTACTCCGCTTCACATGTAGATCCCGCCACGACGCTTCGCTTGCAGCTGCACCAGCTTCTTGCTCCACCATTCAACATATACACGTATCCGGTTTGTGACTTAGAGTCATCCAGATCTGTGTCGAAGCTAAGCGTCGGCGTAACCCTTCTGACGAGCTCTTCGTCACCTCCATAAACGAAACATGTCCTTAGTCCTTTTCGGTACTTCAGGATATTCTTGACCGCTGTCCAGATGTTCCTTGCCGGGATTACTTTGGTACCTTCCTACCAAACTTACGGCAAGGTTTACATCAGGTCTGGTACACATCATGGCATACATAATAGAACCTATGGCTGATGCATAGGGGATGGCACTCATCTCTTCTATATCTTCTGTCATGGTCGGACATTGAGCCGAGCTCAATTTCACACCTTGTAATACAGGCAAGAACCCTTTCTTGGACTGATCCATTTTGAACTTCTTCAATATCTTTTCAAGGTATGTTATTTGTGAAAGACCTATGAAGCGTCTCGATCTATCTCTATAGATCTTGATGCCTAATATATAAGCATCTTCTCCAAGGTCCTTCATTGAAAAACTTTTATTCAAGTAGGCCTTAATGCTGTCCAAGAGTTCTATATCATTTCCCATCAAAAGTATGTCATCTACATATAATATGAGAAATGCTACAGAGCTCCCACTCACTTTCTTGTAAACGCAGGCTTCTCCATAAGTCTGCATAAACCCAAACGCTTTGATCATCTCATCAAAGCGAATGTTCCAACTCCGAGATGCTTGCACCAGCCCATAAATGGATCGCTGGAGCTTGCATACCTTGTTAGCATTCTTAGGGTCGACAAAACCTTCCGGCTGCATCATATACAGTTCTTCCTTAAGATAGCCATTAAGGAATGCCGTTTTGACGTCCATTTGCCATATCTCATAATCATAGTATGCGGCAATTGCTAACATGATTCGGACGGACTTCAGCTTCGCTACGGGAGAGAAAGTCTCATCGTAGTCAACCCCTTGAACTTGCCGATAACCTTTAGCGACAAGTCGAGCTTTATAGATGGTAACATTACCATCCGCGTCCGTCTTCTTCTTAAAGATCCATTTGTTTTCTATCGCTCGCCGATCATCGGGCAAGTCTGTCAAAGTCCATACTTTGTTTTCATACATGGATCCTATCTCGGATTGCATGGCTTCAAGCCATTTGTTGGAATCTGGGCCCACCATCGCTTCTTCATAGTTTGAAGGTTCACCATTGTCCAACAACATGATTTCCAGGACAGGGTTGCCATACCACTCTGGTGTGGAACGTGTCCTTGTGGACCTACGAAGTTCAGTAGCAACTTGATCCGAAGTACCTTGATCATCATCATTAATTTCCTCTCTAGTCGGTGTAGGCACCACAGGAACATTTTCCTGAGCTGCACTACTTTCCGGTTCAAGAGGTAGTACTTCATCGAGTTCTACTTTCCTCCCACTTACTCCTTTCGAGAGAAACTCTTTTCAAGAAAGGATCCGTTCTTAACAACAAAGATCTTGCCTTGAATCTAAGGTAGAAGGTATACCCAATGGTTTCCTTAGGGTATCCTATGAAGACGCATTTTTCCGACTTGGGTTCGAGCTTTTCAGGTTGAAGTTTCTTGACATAAGCATCGCATCCCCAAACTTTTAGAAACGACAACTTAGGTTTCTTCCCAAACCATAATTCATACGGTGTCGTCTCAACGGATTTAGACGGTGCCCTATTTAAAGTGAATGTAGCTGTCTCTAGAGCGTATCCCCAAAATGATAGCGGTAAATCGGTAAGAGACATCATAGATCGCACCATATCCAATAGAGTGTGATTACGATGTTCGGACACACCGTTACGCTGAGGTGTTCCAGGCGGCGTGAGTTGTGAAACGATTCCACATTTCCTTAGGTGTGTACCAAATTCGTGACTTAAATATTCTCCTCCACGATCTGATCGTAAGAACTTTATTTTTCGGTCACGTTGATTCTCTACCTCATTCTGAAATTCCTTGAACTTTTCAAAGGTCTCAGACTTGTGTTTCATCAAGTAGACATACCCATATCTACTCAAGTCATCAGTGAGTGTGACAACATAACGATATCCTCCGCGAGCCTCAACGCTCATTGGACCGCACACATCGGTATGTATGATTTCCAATAAGTTGGTTGCTCGCTCCATTGTTCCAGAGAACGGAGTCTTGGTCATTTTGCCCATGAGGCATGGTTCGCATGTGTCAAATGATTCATAATCGAGAGACTCTAAAGTCCATCGAATGGAGCTTCTTCATGCGCTTGACACCAATGTGACCAAGGCGGCGAAGCCACAAGTATGTGGGACTATCGTTATCAACTTTACATCTTTTGGTATTCACACTATGAATATGTGTAATATTACGTTCGAGATTCATTAAGAATAAACCATTGACCATCGGAGCATGACCATAAAACATATCTCTCATATAAATAGAACAACCATTATTCTCGGATTTAAATGAGTAGCCATCTCGCATTAAACGAGATCCTGATACAATGTTCATGCTCAAACTTGGCACTAAATAACAATTATTGAGGTTTAAAACTAATCTCGTAGGTAAATGTAGAGGTAGCGTGCCGACGGCGATCACATCGACCTTGGAACCATTCCCGACGCCAGATCGTCACCTCGTCCTTCGCCAGCCTCCGCTTATTCCGCAGCTCTGCTGTGAGTTACAAATATGAGCAACGACACGGTATCAAATACCGGGAGTTACTACGAGTACTGGTAAGGTACACATCAATTACATGTATATCAAATATACCTTTAGTGTTGCGGCCTTCTTGTCTCGCTAAGTATTTGGGGCAGTTCCGCTTCGAAAGGACCTTCCCTTTGCAATAAAAGCACTCAGTCTCAGGCTTGGGTCCATTCTTTGACTTCTTCCCGGCAACTGGCTTACCGGGCGCGGCAACATCCTTGCCGTCCTTCTTGAAGTTCTTCTTACCCTTGCCCTTCTTGAACTTAGTGGTTTTATTAACCATCAACACTTGATGTTCTTTCTTGATTTCAACCTCTGCTGACTTCAGCATTGAGAATACTTCAGGAATGGTCTTCACCATCCCCTGCATATTGTAGTTCATCACAAAGCTCTTGTAGCTCGGTGGGGCGATCAAGGATTCTGTCAATGACCGCCTCATCTGGGAGGTTAATGTCCAGCTAGGACAAAGCGGTTGTGCAACCTGGACATTTTGAGTATGTGCTCACCGATGAACTATTTTCCTCCATCTTACAACTATAGAACTTGTCGGAGACTTCATATCTCTCGACCGGGCATGAGCTTGGAAAACCATTTTCAGCTCCTCGAACATCTCATAGCTCCGTGTTGCTCAAAACGCTTTTGGAGCCCGGTTCTAAGCTGTAAAGCATGCCGCACCGAACAAGGGAGTAATCATCGCGACGAGACTGCCAAGCGTTCATAATGTCTTGGTTCTCTCGATGGGTGCTTCACCTAGCGGTGCTTCTAGGACATATTGTTTCTTGGCTGCTATGAGGATGATCCTCGGGTTCCGGACCCAGTCGTAATAGTTGCTGCCATCATCTTTCAGCTTGGTTTTCTCTAGGAACGTTGAAGTTCATGGTGACATGAGCGTTGGCCATTTGATCTACAAGACATTTTGCAAAGATTTTAGACTAATGTTCATGATAATTAAGTTCATCTAATCAAATTATTAAATGATCTCCCACTCAGATTTGACATCCCTCTAGTCATCTAAGTGTTACATGATCCGAGTCGACTAGATCGTGTCCGATCATCACGTGAGACGGACTAGTCATCGTTGGTGAACATCTCCATGTTGATCGTATCTTCCATACGACTCATGTTCGACCTTTCGGTCTCTTGTGTTCCGAGGCCATGTCTGTACATGCTAGGCTCGTCAAGTTAACCCTAAGTGTTTTGCATGTGTAAAACTGTCTTACACCCGTTGTATGTGAACGTAAGGATCTATCACACCCGATCATCACGTGGTGCTTCGAAACGATGAACTTTAGCAACGGTGCACAGTTAGGGGGAACACTTTCTTGAAATTATTATAAGGGATCATCATATTTACTACCGCCGTTCTAAGTAAACAAGATGCATAAAACATAATAAACATCACATGCAATTATATAAAGTAGTGACATGATATGGCCAATATCATATAGCTCCTTTGATCTTCATCTTCGGGGCTCCATGATCATCTTGTCACCGGCATGACACCATGATATTCATCATCATGATCTCCATCATCGTGTCTCCATGAAGTTGCTCGCCAACTATTATTTCTACTACTATGGCTAACACGTTTAGCAATAAAGTAAAGTAATTTACATGGCGTTGAATCAATGACACGCAGGTCATACAATAATTAAGACAACTCCTATGGCTCCTGCCGGTTGTCATACTCATCGACATGCAAGTCGTGATTCCTATTACAAGAACATGATCTCATACATCACAATATATCATTCATCATTCATCACAACTTCTGGCCATATCACATCACATGACAATTGCTGCAAAAACAAGTTAGACGTCCTCTAATTGTTGTTGCATCTTTTACGTGGCTGCAATTGGGTTCTAGCAAGAATGTTTTCTTACCTACGAATAACCACAACGTGATTTGTCAACTTCTATTTACCCTTCATAAGGACCCTTTTCATCGAATCCGCTCCAAATAAAGTGGGAGAGACAGACACCCGCTAGCCACCTTATGCAACTAGTGCATGTCAGTCGGTGGAACCTGTCTCACGTAAGCGTACGTGTAAGGTCGGTCCGGGCCGCTTCATCCCACAATAACACTGAAGCAAAATAAGACTAGTAGCGGCAAGAAAGTTGACAACATCTACGCCCACAACAAATTGTGTTCTACTCGTGCAAAAGAGAACTACGCATAGACCTAGCTCATGATGCCACTGGTGGGGAATGTTGCATAAAATAAAATTGTCCTCGTTCACCAAGATCCATCTATGAGTTCATCTAGCAACGAGTGAGAGAGATGCATCTACATACCCTTTGTAGATCGCGTGGCGAAGCGTTCAAGGAACGGGGTTGAGGAGTCGTTCTCGTCGTGATCCAAATCACCGAGATCCTAGGGCGAACGGACGGCACCTCCGCGTTCAACACACGCATGCGGTCAGCATGGCGTCTCCTCCGTCTTGATCCAGCAAGGGGAAGGAGAGGTTGATGAAGATCCAGCAGCACGACGGCGTGGTGGTGGATGCAGCGA
This sequence comes from Aegilops longissima, assembly GCA_021605205.1. Classification (NCBI taxonomy): domain Eukaryota; kingdom Viridiplantae; phylum Streptophyta; class Magnoliopsida; order Poales; family Poaceae; genus Aegilops; species Aegilops longissima. The sequence continues at coordinate 658,071,686 of CM038681.1, read as the reverse complement.
GACTCGGCAGGCTTCGCCAAGCAACCTGGGAGGAGGAAGAGGTGTAGCGGGGAAGGGAGGCGCCAAGTGTAAGGGTGCGGCTGCCCTCCCTCCCCCTTTATATAGTCCCCACAGGGGCGCCGACCCTCTAGAACCCATCTAGATGGGGGGGCGGCCAAGGGGAGGCTTGCCCCCAAGGCAGGGGCGCCCCCCACCCTAGGGTTTCCAACCCTATGCTTGGGGGGGGGGGCAAGTGGGGCGCACCAGCCCACCAGGGGCTGGTTCCTTCCCACTTCAGCCCACGGGGCCCTCCGGGATGTTGGGTAACGTAGTAATTTCAAAAATTTTCCTACGATCACGCAAGACCATGGTGATGGCATAGCAACGAGAGGGGAGAGTGTCCGTCCACGTACCCTCGTGAGACCGAAAGCGAAGCGTTATATCAACGCTGTTGATGTAGTCGTGCGTCTTCACGATCCGACCGATCCAAGCATCGTTACTCCGGCACCTCGAGTTCTTAGCACACGTTCAGCTCGATGGCGATCCCGGGCTCCGATCCAGCAAAGCGTCGGGGAGGAGTTCCACAAGACGACGGCGTGGTGGCGATCTTGATGTTCTACCGTCGCGAGGCTTCGCCTAAGCACCGCTACAATATGACCGAGGTGGAATATGGTGGAGGGGGCACCGCACACGCAGCTAAGGAACGATCACGAAGATCAACTTGTGTGTTCTAGGGTGCCCCCTGCCCCCGTATATAAAGGAGCAAGGGGGAGGGCCGGCCGGCCCTAGGAGGCGCACCAAGGGAGGGGGGAGTCCTCCTCCTAGTAGGAGTAGGACTCCCCTTTCCTAGTCCTACTAGGAAGAGGGAAGGGGGAAGGAAAGAGAGGGAGAGGGAGAGGGAAAGGGGGGCCGCGCCCCTCCTAGTCCAATTCGGACTCCCCATGGGGGCGCCACCTCCTGGTGCAGCCCTCTCTCTCCCCTCTTGGCCCAATAAGGCCCATTACTTCCCCGGGGGGTTCCGGTAACCCCTCCGGCACTCCGGTTTTCTCCGGAAACTTCCGGAACCTTTCCGGTGTCCGAATATAGCCGTCCAATATATCAATCTTTATGTCTCGAACATTTCGAGACTCCTCGTCATGTCCGTGATCACATCCGGGACTCCGAACTCCTTCGGTACATCAAAATACATAAACTCATAATATAACCGTCATCGAAACCTTAAGCGTCACGGACCCTACAGTTCGAGAACTATGTAGACATGACCTAGAACCATTCTTGGTCAATAACCAATAGCGGAACCTGGATGCCCATATTGGTTCCTACATATTCTACTGAAGATCTTTATCGGTCAAACCGCATAACAACATACGTTGTTCCCTTTGTCATCGGTATGTTACTTACCCGAGATTCGATCGTCGGTATCAATACCTAGTTCAATCTCGTTACGGTAAGTCTCTTTACTCGTTCCGTAATACATCATCTCACAACTAACTCATTAGTTGCAATGCTTGCAAGGCTTATGCGATGTGTATTACCGAGAAGGCCCAGAGATACCTCTCCGATAATCGGAGTGACAAATCCTATTCTTGATTCATGCCAACTCAACATATACTTTCGGAGACACTTGTAGAGTACCTTTATAATCACCCGATTACGTTGTGATGTTTGGTAGCACACAAAGTGTTCCTCCGTAAACGGAGTTGCATAATCTCATAGTTGCAGGAACTTTGTATAAGTCATGAAGATAGCATAAGCAACATACTAAGCGATCAAGTGCTAAGCTAATGAAATGGGTCAAGTCAATCACATCATTCTCCTAATGATGTGATCCCATTAATCAAATGACAACACATGTCTATGGTTAGGAAACATAACCATCTTGATTAATGAGCTAGTCTAGTAGAGGCATACTAGTGACTATCTGTTTGTCTATGTATTCACACATGTATTATGTTTCCGGTTAATACAATTCTAGCATGAATAATAAACATTTATCATGATATAAGGAAATAAATAATAACTTTATTATTGCCTCTAGGGCATATTTCCTTCAGTCTCCCACTTGCACTAGAGTCAATAATCTAGATTACACAAGAATGATTCTAACACCCATGGAGTCTTGGTGCTGATCATGTTTTGCTCGTGGAAGAGGCTTAGTCAACGGGTCTGCAACATTCAGATCCGTATGTATTTTGCAAATCTCTATGTCTCCCACTTGGACTTGGTCTCGAGTGGAATTGAAGCGTCTCTTGATATGCTTGGTCCTCTTGTGAAATCTGGATTCCTTTGCCAAGGCAATTGCACCAGTATTGTCACAGAAGATCTTCATTGGTCCCGATGCACTAGGTATGACACCTAGATCGGAAATGAACTCTTTCATCCAGACTCCTTCATTTGCTGCTTCCGAAGCAGCTATGTACTCCGCTTCACATGTAGATCCCGCCACGACGCTTTGTTTAGAACTGCACCAACTGACAGCTCCACCGTTTAATAAAAATACGTATCCGGTTTGCGATTTAGAATCGTCCGGATCAGTGTCAAAACTTGCATCGACGTAACCATTTACGACTAGCTCTTTGTCACCTCCATATACGAGAAACATTGTCACATCCCTAGTGCTGGTATGCTCAAGGCTAGCTAGTCATTGTGCATCATGTTTAAATTCCAGTTAATTTTGAAATGGGGATTTGTGAAACCCTCAGAATCATTTTGGAAATGACCTAAATAAAATTGCTCCAAAAGGTCCAAGAAAATGCTCATGTGGCCCTCTGAAAATATTGGACGAGATAACAATCTAACCAATATTTTTAGGATCTCATAAGTATTTATTTTGGGCATTTGGAATTAATGATAAATATTTGCCTTGGATATATATTATTATATATATATAAATATTGTCCAAAAATTGTGCCTTTTGTTGAGGAGCTCTGGAATAATATAGTTAGCTCCTGCAAAAATTGGCATGATTAAATAAATTGGTTTGGTATTTTAAATAAATCAAAACAAATGTCGAAAAATAGAAAAGGAAACAAAATAGGTAAAACCCTTACAGGCTTACCTCCCACCGCGCCCAGCTCACAGCGCGGCGGCCTGGCCCAGCCAGCCCAGCCGACCGCCAAACGCCACGCCCCTTCTTCGCGCCAGAGGAGGAGCAGGGCCACGGCCCGGCCTGGCCACGCCGCGTCCACGCCACGCCACCTGCCTGCCTGCCCTCCCCCTCATCGCCTGGATGCCCCGGACGTCGCCACGCGCCGCTCTGCACCTCTCTCGCTCTCTCTCGTTCCTCCCCCTCCCCTGGAGCTCTCTCTCCCACCGCACCCGAACGCCACCGAGAGCGCCGCCGCTCGCCGCCGTGGACACCGTCTCCCCCTCGCCCTCTCTCCGTGTCCGCTAGTTCCGCGCCGCCGCCTGCTACCTCCCCGTCGAGTCACGTGGCGCGGGAAGCCCTGGAGCGCCGCCACCGACGTCGTCTTCGCCTCCGGCCGCCCGAGATCGCCGACGACATTCCGGCCACTCCCGCCCTTCTCCAAGCTCGCGCACGACGCCATCGAGACGACCGTGAGCATCTCCCCGTTTCCCCTCTCTTCTCCCCCCCGTTCCCGTGCCGTAGCTGCCGTTTCCACCTTGGCCGAAGCCATCACCGCCGCAGCTCCTCGCCGTCGAGGCCACAGCCGCTGAAGCTCGCAGCCGGGCCCGCCGTTGCACTCAGTGCACTCCGGCGAGTCACGCGGACCCGTTTGCAGCCTCCCCCGTGCACCGTAGCCCTCTTCCCCTCTCCACCCGAACTCCGGCGCCGCCCCGAGCTCCGCTCCGGCGAGCTCCGGCGCCCCCGCGGCTTCTCGTCTGCTTCCCTGGAAGCGGGAGAGCACGGGCTACGCCCCGGTGCTCTCCGACGCCGTTCCCGTGGCCTATAACGCGGACTCCGCCGAGCCCCGTGGTCGCCGGCGGCTTAACGCCGGTGAGGTTGACCATTTGACCTCGCCGGGCCGTCAGGTGGGCCCCGTGGGTCAGGTGATTAGCTTAAGGCTAATCACCAACTAACCTAACCCCTCCTGACACTGACCGGTGGGCCCTAGTGCCCCTAATCTCTAAATAAATTAAATAACCCCCTGTTTAACCCCGTGTCACTGACGTGTGGCCCCCACACGTCAGGTTTGACCCAGCCAGCCGCAGTTGACCCGCTGACGTCATGCTTGCGCAATGCTGACGCAATATTTTATTTTCTGGATTTAGTTAAATCAGGGAATTCCAGAATATATTCAAAACTTCAAAAATTCATAGAAATTCAACCGTAGCTCAGATTGAAATAATTTATATATGAAAAATTATCAGAAAAATGCAATCTATCCATCTGTACTAGTTTCATGCATGACAAACCAACTTATACATGCTGTATAAGTGAAACTCTAAAATGGCATTTATAAGAGCTTACTTTGGAATTGCATTTGAACCTTTGGTTCAAATGGACTTCATTCAAATCGAATACCAGTTGCATTAACTCAAACAGCATCACATCTACATGCCATGTTCATGCATCATATTGTTGCATATGATTGTGTATTGATTGCCGGCACCGTTCCTTCTCGATAGGTCCTGCTCCGGAGACGTTCTAGAGTACCTGTCTATGAAGCGGTGCCTCCCTTGTTGATTTACCAGGCAAGCAAATCCCCTTGCTCATTCCGATACAATCCTACTCTCTCGCTCCTGCTCTCAGTTATTGCATTAGGACAACAACGATTCACCTGCTACTTTGTGCTGCGGTAGTTGAACCCATTCCTCTGCATGACCTGTCATTGCCACAGTAAATAGTTAAAACCCACTAGCATGTGTAGGAGTTGATTGAGCCATGTTGTGTTCCTACCATGCTATGCCTGCTATTGCTTAGAGTTGTGTCAGGTCTGATTCATTGGGAATGAATTGGAGTACAGTTCTATGTTCGATCTTTGAGAGTGAAGTGTGTGAACACGATTTGGTAAAGGTAGCGGTGAGAGGCCATGTAGGAGTACATGGTGGGTTGTCTCACTTTGGAACCGCCCTTAAGCACTTGAGTTCTATGTATGTTGTCCAATGACTCGATACTACCACACATTGGGTTCGTAACTCGACCCTCTCGACTTATTAATCAACTTGATCTCTGTCCGAGTCGCAACTAGTTTCGGTGTTTGTAGGTAGTGCTATTTTTCTACCAAGTGGCACCCGGCAGGTGGGCTTAGGACAGACTAAACACAGGTGGCACGGTGTACCAAGTGGCACCGGATGGTGGGCTTGGGAACCCTGCTCACATTGTTTGGGGCCGTGGCGACACCCGGCGGATCTCCTTGCGGATGGAACCCGAATAGGCGATAAGCACGGACTAGAGTCTTGTGTGGTTAGTCGGTCGTGGCCGACACCTCGCCAAAGCTTCCGCTTGAAGGTTGCCGAGATACATGACGTGTATATGGCGGTAAGTGGCGAGAGCGTGTGTGAAGAAGTACACCCCTGCAGGGTTATCATGATCTATTCGAATAGCCGTGTCCTCGGTTATGGACTTCTTGGATGCTTACGTGGTACATAGACAACTTGAATTGGATACTCTAAAATGCTCAAGACAAGTGTGAGTGCTATGGATGGCCTTCTCGTATGGAGACGGGAATGAATCCGTAGTGGTGTATTGATGTGGTGATTAGTGGACTCGTGTACGTTGTCTCACCTCAAGAGTTTCTTGTAGTCGTAGAACAGGATAGCCACAGAGTCAAAGCTGGCTTGCTGCAACTAAACTCCACATTACCCTTTTGACACTAATGCATATATGATAGGATCTGATGTAAGTCTTGCTGAGTACCTTTGTACTCACGTTGCTTTATTTATGTTTTTGCAGCGGAGACTTCGGTCTTACTAATAGTTCCGCTTGGACTTCGATGAGTAGCTGGTTACCTCAGCTGCGATCTTGTACCCTTGGGAGGGTCTTGTAGATAGTCGCTTCTCGGCCTTTTTCTTTTGTAGATGTCTGTACTCGGACATGTAATGCTTCCGCTTGTTGCTTGTATGCTCTCAATGATGGGTCATGTGACCCTGTTTGTACTAATTGCTATGTGGCTCTTCCGAGCCTTTATCTATAAAGTTTGCGTTATGTTGTGATGCCTTGTTGTACAGCACATACTTGCATGTTATCGTCGTGTAACTTGTATTGCTATGTGTGGGATCCGACAACCTAGTTGTTTATCCTTGGTAGCCTCTCTTATGGGGAAATGTAGTCTCGTGCTTACGGCGATAGTAGTCCGCTACAGCCCGGTTCACGGAGTCCTGCTAGCCCAACACTACTGCTTGGATACTTGATGGCGGCATGTGTTTCACTTCGTTCCTATATCTGTCCCTTGGGAAATGTCACGCGTGTTATTCGAGTCCTGCCTAGCCTGCTACAGCCGGGATACGAGTCCTGTTAGCCCAAAGCTACAGCCCGAATATATCGTTGATGACCGACATGCTCGATGTGATTCATGTATGCCTGTCCCCATAGGTTAGCGCCGCTTTGGGTTCACGACTAGCCATGTCGGCCCGGTTCTTTGTCATATGGATGCTAGCGACACTATCATATCGTGAGCCAAGAGACATAAGCGGTCCCGGCCATGGTAAGGCGACACCGTGGGGATACCGTGCGTGAGGCCGCAAAGGGATATGATGTGTTACATGCTAGATCGGTGTGACTTAGGATCGGGGTCCCGACAGCTTTGGTATCGAGCCTGACGCTGTAGGATTTCCAAGCCATCTGATCGAAGTTGAGTCTAGAAATGCTTTAGTTATGTAGGGAATTGATTGTGGAAGGAGCGTAAGGCTCTTTTTACTCCTTTACCTCATGGCCTCTGATCTGAGTCGCCCTATCTTTCCTACGGGGTTAAGGAACTAGGCTATCTCTTCTGTCTATCAGGATCACGTGTTACTATTTCCGTAGTCCCATAGGATTGGGTTGATCAGAGTCTTACCCCAGTTTTCGAGTACCCTCGGTATAGCATGTTAGTATTATCCCAGAACCTTTGATTGATGATGTTGAGTATGGTGCTACCCCATTTTGCGAGAATGTTTCATTTTGAACATTTCTTGCCGTTATGCTGCGGAATTGCCCGGGAGTTCGAGAGTTACTAATTTTGGTGTCCTGCATTTTCGGTATGTAGAGATGTGATTCCGTCCTTGGTTTCGTTTCTCGGGATGTCATCGATTAAGCGAAGTTACTGTTGCTCGTAGCCGAACCACGGAGATGGAAGGATGAGGATCCTCCCACCAGCCTTCATTGGCAGGGTTCATGTTAGAAATGGAGAGGAACAAGCGTGAGTCTAACCGTTTGTTAGCGCGTGTCGAGGAGAACACCGCACATCAGTCCAAAGGGTTTGCAACCATTCATGACTTCATTAAGCTTGCACCCACCTACCTTTCATCATTCCATCGAGCCACTCGATGCGATGACCGGCTTCCCGTAGCATCACTCATAAGTTGCGTTCATAAGCGTGTCTGAAGATGACAAGGTCACCTATGCTGCATACCATCCGGAAGGTCATGCTAGTCTTTGGTGGCAGAACTATGAGGCTATGCTTCCAGCTGGTCGATTCCAACACTCGAGAGATTTCACCGAGGCTTTTCGCGAGCATCACATTCTGAAGCCCTCATCGATCGCAAGAGAGAAGAGTTCTGTAGTTTCACCCAGAGTGAGATGGCTGTTGATGCTTCTGCAGAGAGTTTGAGAACCTTGCCCGTTATGCCCCGGAAGAAGTGTCCACGGACGCCAAGAAGCGAGCTAGGTTCGGAAGGGTCTCAACCCCAAGTTGCGTCGTGACCTCCACCGCACCATTGTGATACATTCCAAGCTCTTGTGAACAAGGCCATTAATGCGAGACAGCTCAGCTCACCTACGAGGAGTCTCGTAAGCACCACCGTGATTTGGTTTCATCCTCCGGTTCTAGTTCGCGAACGCGGATTTGGATTCGAACTCCACTCTTCCACCGGATATTCACGAGGCCATCCCATATGGCGCCTCACCCAGATTCAGTTACATGCTCCACCCAGGCCTATTGGTAGACCACTTGTCAATACGGGTCCACGTCCAACCTCAGGGACTTGCTTCACATGCGGAGAGCCAGGACACTATGCACGTGACTGCTCTCAAGCTAGTTATGCTCCACCCCAGCTCGAGAAGCCTGTTGGCTGTGTTAAGCCATCACGCAAGATGATCAGTATCAAGTCAGCTCCCGCTGAACGTGGATGTGTGCATCACGTCTCAGCTAAAGACGCTCATGATGATCCGGATGTCGTTCTTGGTACACTCCTCGTCAATTGCCATCCCACCTCAGTTCTATTCGATACTGGAGCATCTCATTCCTTCATTTCTGAAAGTTATGCTAACTTGCACAACATACCATTTTGTGGTATGCCCTCTCCGCTAGTCATTCAAACTCCTGGATCCAAGTGGCAAACTTCTTGTATAAGCCATGGTAACGAAATCCTTGTTGACAGACTTGTATTCCTTGCCTCACTTGTAGCCCTCAAGTCTTCAGATATTAACATCATCTTGGGTATGGACTGGATGACAGCTCATCATGCCAAGATTGATTGTTTCACTAGGACTGTTCAGCTTACACACCCATCTGGCAAGATAGTCACTGTCTCCACTAGAGTTGCAAAGCGTCAACTCTATTCTCTTAATGCCAGCCCTCTTCCGGACCTTGAAGATATCCCGTAGTCCGTGACTTTCCGGATGTTTTCGGAGGAACTGCCGGTGTTCCTCCCGACAGAGATGTAGAGTTAAGTCATAGATCTTATTCCGGAACCGCCCCAATCTCTAGGGGACCTTATAAGATGGCACCCTTAGAACTAGCCGAGCTTAAGAAACAACTTGATGAGTCCTTGCAAAGGGTTTCATCCGTCCTAGTTCTTCTCCTTGGGCTTGCCCGTCCTCTTCGTCAAGAAGAAGGATGGTACGGACGGATGGTTGTAGATTATCGTCCGTTAATTTGGTCACGATAAAGAACAAGTATCCGCTCCCGGGATCAACGACCTGTATGATCAGCTCGCTGGATCCTCGATCTTTTCTAAGATGGATTTGAGGTTAGGCTACCATCAAATCAAGATCGAATGGAGACATTCCCAAAACAGCCTTTGTCACTCGTTATGGACGAGATGAGTACACCGTCATGTCCTTTGGTCTAACCAACGCTCAGCTACATTCTCCGCTTGATGAACTCGATCTTCATGGAGTATTTAGATAAATTTGTCGTGGTTTACCTCGATGATATTCTTATTTACTCGAAGAATGAGGAAGAACATGCGAACATCTTAGACTTGTTCTAGAAAAACTCGAGAGCACCGCCTTTGTATGCCAAGTTCTCCAAGTGTGAATTTTGGTTGCGGTAAGTGACCTACCTAGGCCACGTAATCTCGGTAAGGGCATTGCTGTCAATCCCGAGAGAGTTCAGGCCGTTCTTGATTGGACTCCACCTGAAACCGTTAAACAAGTTAGGAGTTTCCTTGGTCTAGCCAGCTATTGTCGCCGCTTTGTTGAAAACTTCTCCAAAGTAGCTAAACCCCTCACGGAACTTCTCAAGAAAGATAAAAAGTTTGAGTGGTCCCCACAGTGTGAGTACAGTTTTCAGGAACTGAAAAGACGCCTGACTTCTGCTCCCATACTAGTGCCACGGTTTCACTAAAGACTTTGTTATCTCTCGCGGCGCCTCACGACAGGGATTAGGTTGCATTCTTATGCAGGATCGTCATGTGATTGCCTATGCATCTCGTCAGTTGCATCCACATGAGGAGAATTATCCTACACATGATCTAGAGCTTGCAGCCGTAGTCTATGCACTCAAGACCTGGCGACATTACCTTCTTGGTAAACGTTGCGAGATCTACACCGATCACCAGAGTCTCAAGTATATCTTCACCCAACCAGATTTGAACCTTAGACAAAGACGTTGGTTGGAGTTGATCACAGATTATGATCTAGGGATTACCTACACCCCAGGCAAGGCCAATGTCATGGCTGATGCGTTAAGCCGTAAATCCTATTGCAACAACCTCATGTTGCAGCAAGGCCAACCACTTCTCCATGAGGAATTTTGTAAGCTTAATCTTTACATTGCTCCCCACGGATTCCTCTCTACCTTGGTGACGAAACCTACTCTGGTGGATCATATCATAGAAGCCCAGAAGCATGATACGGGGATTACCCGGATCAAGAGAAACGTTGCCAAGGGTATTGCTGGTAATTTCTCTATAGATGATCGAGGTGTCGTTTTCTTTGGGCACCGCTGGTGGTCCCCAAGCAACATCTTGACAACTGATTCTTAAGGAGGCGCATGAATCTCCTCTCACAATTCATCCCGTAGTACTAAGATGTATCGGGACCTCGCCGGAGGTTACGGTGGACTAGGATGAAGAGAGAAATCGCCCAGTTTATTGCTAACTGTGACGTTTGTCGTCGCGTTAAGGCAGAGCATCAAAGGCCTGCTGGCACCCTTCAACCCTTAGCTATTCCTGAGTGGAAATGGGATAAAGTTGGTATGGATTTCATCACCGGCTTTCCCAGGACCAAGAAAGGGAATAATGCTATCTTCGTAGTCATTGATCGTCTCTCCAAAGTGGCTCACTTCCTTCCTGTTCGAGAGAGTATCACTGCTAGTCAGCTCGCTGACTTATACATCTCTCGAATAGTGTCACTCCATGGTGTTCCACTAGAGATCAATTCAGACCGTGGTAGTCTTTTCACTTCTCATTTCTGGGAGAGTTTCCAAACTGCCATGGGAACCCATCTTTTCTTCAGTACCGCTTTCCACCCTCAGTCAAGTGGTCAGGTGGAAAGGGTCAACCAAATTCTCGAAGACATGCTTAGAGCTTGCGTTATCTCATTCGGTATGGATTGGGAGAAATGTCTTCCTTTCGCCGAGTTTGCTTATAACAATAGCTATCAATCCAGTCTCAAGAAAGCTCCTTTTGAGATTCTTTATGGGCGAAGATGTCGAACACCTTTGAACTGGTCGAAACCGTGAAAGACAATTCTTTGGACGGACATGATCCAGAGGCGGAAGAGCAAGTTCGCATCATTCGTGAGAATTTGAAAACAGCCCAATCTCGTCAAAGAGCCAATATGACCGTCGTCATAAGGAAGTGGCTTATGAAGTTGGCGACAAGGCTTACCTTCGGGTTACTCCGCTAAAGGGTACCCATCGTTTCGGTATCAAGGGCAAGTTGGCTCCTCGTTACATTGGTCCCTTTCGCATTCTCGCTAAATGAGGAGAGGTTGCCTACCAGTTGGAACTACCCCCACATCTTTCTCGAGTTCATGATGTCTTCCACGTCTCTCAACTCAGCGTTGCTTCTCGGATCCTATCCGCGAGTGGACCACGTAAACGCTTGATCTCCAAGATAACCTCACATACCGAGAGTACCCTGTTCGCATCCTTGATCAAGCGAGCGTGTTACTCGGCGTCGAATATCAAGTTTCTCAAGGTTCAGTGGTCTCATCATTCCGAGAGAGAAGCTACACAGGCGAGAAGATCGTCTCGATTGAGTACCCGCTTTCTTTCGTCGACCCACAATCTCGGGGCGAGATTCTTTCAAGTGAGGCGAGTTGTCACATCCCTAGTGCTGGTATGCTCAAGGCTAGCTAGTCATTGTGCATCATGTTTAAATTCCATTTAATTTTGAAATGGGGATTTGTGAAACCCTCGTAATCATTTTGGAAATGACCTAAATAAAAATTGCTCCAAAAAGGTCCAAGAAAATGCTCATGTGGCCCTCTGAAAATATTGGACAGAGATAACAATCTAACCAATATTTTTAGGATCTCATAAGTATTTATTTTGGGCATTTGGAATTAATGATAAATATTTGCCTTGGATATATATTATTATATATATAAAATATTGTCCAAAAATTGTGCCTTTTGTTGAGGAGCTCTGGAATAATATAGTTAGCTCCTGCAAAAATTGGCATGATTAAATAAATTGGTTTGGTATTTTAAATAAATCAAAACAAATGTCAGAAAAATAGAAAAGGAAACAAAATAGGTAAAAACCCTTACCTGGGCTTACCTCCCCACCGCGGCCCAGCTCCTGTGCGGCCGGCCTGGCCCAATGGCCCAGCCGACTGGCCAAACGCCAGTCGCCCCCTTCCTCGCGCCAGGAGGATGGGGCACAGCGCCCGCCCAGCCACGCCCCGCGTCCGCCACGCCACCTGCCTGCCTGCCCTCCCCCTCATCGCTGGATGCCCCGGGCGTCGCCACGCGCCCGCACCTCTCTCTCTCTCTCTCGTTCCTCCCCTCCTGAGCTCTCTCTCCCACCGCACCCAGCGCCACCGAGGCGCCCCGCTTCGCCGCCGTGGCCACCGTCTCCCCTCGCCCTCTCTCCGTGTCCGCTAGTTCTGCGCCGCCGCCGCTACCTCCCGTCCCGAGTCACGTGGCGCGGGAAGCCTGAGCGCCGCCACCACGCGTCGTCTTCGTCTCCGTCCGCCGAGATCGCCCGGCGACATTCCGCCCTCCGCCCTTCTCCAAGCTCGCGCCGACGCCATCGAGGCGACCGTGAGCATCTCCCCGTTTCCCCTCTCTTCTCCCCCCCGTTCCCGTGCCGTAGCTGCCGTTTCCACCTTGGCCGAAGCCATCACCGCCGCAGCTCCTGCGCCGTCGAGGCCACGGCCGCTGGCTTCGCGGCCGGCCGCCCGTTGCACTCGGTGCACTCCGTGAGTCACGCGGACCCGTTTGCAGCCTCCCGTGCACGTAGCCCTCTTCCCCTCTCCACCCGAACTCCGGCGCCGCCCCGAGCTCCGCTCCGGCGAGCTCCGGCGCCCATGCTTCTCGCTCGCTTCCACAGGCGGGAGAGCACGGCTACGCCCGGTGCTCTCGACGCCCGTTCCGTGGCCTAACGCGGACTCCGCCGAGCCCGTGGTCGCCGGCGGCTTAACGCCGTGAGGTTGACCGTTTGACCTCGCCCGGGCGTTAGGTGGGCCCGTGGGTCGGTGATTAGCAAGGCTAATCACCAACTAACTAACCCCTCGACATCGACGGTGGGCCCTAGTGCCCTAATCTCTAAATAAATTAAATAACCCCTGTTTAACCCGTGTCACCGACGTGTGGCCCCACACGTCAGGTTTGACCTGCCAGCCGCGATTGACCGCTGACGTCATGCTTGCGCCAATCTTGACGCAATATTTTATTTTCTGGATTTAGTTAAATCAGGGAATTCCAGAATATATTCAAAACTTCAAAATTCATAGAAATTCAACCGTAGCTCAGATTGAAATAATTTATATATGAAAATTATCAGAAAAATGCAATCTATCCATCTGTACTAGTTTCATGCATGACAAACCAACTTATACATGCTGTATAAGTGAAACTCTAAAATGGCATTTATAAGAGCTTACTTTGGAATTGCATTTGAACCTTTGGTTCAAATGGACTTCATTCAAATCGAATACCAGTTGCATTAACTCAAACAGCATCACACCTACATGCCATGTTCATGCATCATATTGTTGCATATGATTGTGTATTGATTGCCGGCACCGTTCCTTCTCGATAGGTCCTGCTCCGGAGACGTTCAGTACTGCCTATGAAGCGGTGCCTCCTTGATGATTTACCAGCAAGCAAATCCCTTGCTCATTCGATACAATCCTACTCTCTCGCTCCTGCTCTCGGTTATTGCATTAGGACAACAGCGATTCACCTGCTACTTTGTGCTGCGGTAGTTGAACCCATTCCTCTGCATGACTGTCATTGCCACGATAAATAGTTAAAACCCACTAGCATGTGTAGGAGTTGATTGAGCCATGTTGTGTTCCTACCATGCTATGCCTGCTATTGCTTAGAGTTGTGTCAGTCTGATTCATTGGGAATGAATTGGAGTATAGTTCTATGTTCGATCTTTGAGAGTGAAGTGTGTGAACACGATTTGGTAAAGGTAGCGGTGAGAGGCCATGTAGGAGTACATGGTGGGTTGTCTCACCGGAACCGTCCTTAAGCCTTGAGTTCTATGTATGTTGTCCAATGACTCGATACTACCACACATTGGGTTCCGTAACTCGACCCTCTCGACTTATTAATCAACTTGATCTCTGTCCGTGAGTCGCAACTAGTTTCGGTGTTTGTAGGTAGTGCTATTTTTCTACCAAGTGGCACCCGGCAGGTGGGCTTGGGACAGATTAAACACAGGTGGCACGGTGTACCAAGTGGCACCGGATGGTGGGCTTGGGAACCCTGCTCACATTGTTTGGGGTCGTGGCGACACCCGGCGGATCTCCTTGCGGATGGAACCCGAATAGGCGATAAGCCTGGACTAGAGTCTTGTGTGGTTAGTCGGTCGTGGGCGACACCTCGCCAAAGCTTCCGCTTGAAGGTTGCGAGATACATGACGTGTATATGGCGGTAAGTGGCGAGGCGCGTGTGAAGAAGTACACCCCTGCAGGTTATCATGATCTATTGAATAGCCGTGTCCTCGGTTATGGACTTCTTGGATGCTTACGTGGTACATAGACAACTTGAATTGGATACTCTAAAATGCTCAAGACAAGTGTGAGTGCTATGGATGGCCTTCTCGTATGGAGACGGGAATGAATCCGTAGTGGTGTATTGATGTGGTGATTAGTGGACTCGTGTCGTTGTCTCACCTCAAGAGTTTCTTGTAGTCGAGAACAGGATAGCCACAGAGTCAAAGCTGGCTTGCTGCAACTAAACTCCACATTACCCTTTTGACACTAATGCATATATGATAGGATCTGATGTAAGTCTTGCTGAGTACCTTTGTACTCACGTTGCTTTATTTATGTTTTTGCAGCGGAGACTTCGGTCTTACTAATAGTTCCGCTTGGACTTCGATGAGTAGCTGGTTACCTCAGCTGCGATCTTGTACCCTTGGGAGGGTCTTGTAGATAGTCAGGCTTCTCAGCCTTTTTCTTTTGTAGATGTCTGTACTCAGACATGTAATGCTTCCGCTTGTTGCTTGTATGCTCTGAATGATGGGTCATGTGACCCCTGTTTGTACTAATTGCTATGTGGCTCTTCTGAGCCTTTATCTATAAAAGTTTGCGTTATGTTGTGATGCCTTGTTGTACAACACATACTTGCATGTTATGCGTACGTGTAACTTGTATTGCTATGTGTGGGATCCGACAACCTAGTTGTTTATCCTTGGTAGCCTCTCTTATGGGGAAATGTAGTCTCGTGCTTCTGAGCGATAGTAGTCCGCTACAGCCCGGTTCACCGGAGTCCTGCTAGCCCAGCACTACTGCTTGGATACTTGATCGGCGGCATGTGTTTCACTTCGTTCCTATATCTGTCCCTTCGGGAAATGTCACGCGTGTTATTGAGTCCTGCCTAGCCTGCTACAGCCGGGATACGGAGTCTGTTAGCCAGTGCTACAGCCCGAATATATACGTTGATGACCGACATGCTCGATGTGATTCATGTATGCCTGTCCCCATAGGTTAGCGCCGCTTTGGGTTCACGACTAGCCATGTCGGCCCGGGTTCTTTGTCATATGGATGCTAGCGACACTATCATATACGTGAGCCAGAGACGCAAAACGGTCCCGGGCCATGGTAAGGCGACACCCGTGGGGATACCGTGCGTGAGGCCGCAAAGGGATATGATGTGTTACATGCTAGATCGGTGTGACTTAGGATCGGGGTCCCGACAAACATATCCTTAGTCCTTTTCAGGTATTTCAGGATGTTCTTGACCGCTGTCCGATGATCCACTCTGGATTACTTTGGTACCTTCTGCCAAGCTTACAGCTAAGCATCGCCGGTCTGGTACACAGCATTGCATACATGATAGAGCCTATGGCTGAAGCATAGGAACATTTTCATTTTCTCTCTATCTTCTGCTGTGGTCGGGCATTGAGTCGACTCAATCTTACACCTTGTACTACAGGTAAAAACCTTTCTTTGCTGATCCATTTTGAACTTCTTCAAAACTTTATCAAGGTATGTGCTTTGTGAAAGTCCTATTAAGCGTCTTGATCTATCTCTATAGATCTTGATGCCCAATATGTAAGCAGCTTCACGAGGTCTTTCATTGAAAAACTTTTATTCAAGTATCCTTTTATGCTATCCAGAAATTCTATATCATTTCCAATCAACAATATGTCGTCCACATATAATATCGAAATGCTCTGAGCTCCCACTCACTTTCTTGTGAATACAGGCTTCTCCAAAAGTCTCATATAAAACCATATCTTTGATCACACTATCAAAGCGTTTATTCCAACTCCGAGAGGCTTGCACTGGACCATAAATTGATCGTTGGAGCTTGCACACTTTGTTAGTACCCTTTGGATCAACAAAACCTTCTGGTTGCATCATATACAACTCTTCTTCTAGAAATCCATTCAAGAATGCAGTTTTACATCCATTTGCCAAATTTCATAATCATAAAATCGGCAATTGCTAACATGATTCGACAGACTTAAGCATCGCTTCTGGTGAGAAAGTCTCATCGTAGTCAACCCCTTGAACTTGTCGAAAACCTTTTGCAACAAGTCGAGCTTTGTAGACAGTTACATTACCATCAGCGTCGGTCTTCTTCTTAAAGATCCATTTATTCTCAATAGCTTGCCGATCATCGGGCAAGTCTACCAAAGTCCATACTTTGTTCTCATACATGGATCCCATCTCAGATTTCATGGCTTCAAGCCATTTTGCGAATCTGGGCTCACCATCGCTTCTTCATAGTTCGTGGGTTCACCATGATCTAGTAGCATGACTTCCGAATAGGATTACCGTACCACTGTGCGGATTTTATTCTGGTTGATCTCTG
Source organism: Aegilops longissima (assembly GCA_021605205.1). Lineage (NCBI taxonomy): Eukaryota > Viridiplantae > Streptophyta > Magnoliopsida > Poales > Poaceae > Aegilops > Aegilops longissima. Next base: position 658,054,936 of record CM038681.1, on the reverse strand, counting down.
AGTTCGGTGACAACTTGATCTGAAGTTTAATGATCTTCATCATTATCTTCCTCACTAACTGGTGTAGGTGTTACGAAACTGATTTATGTGACGAACTACTTTCCAATAAGGGAGCTGGTACTATTACCTCATCAAGTTCCACTTTCCTCCCACTCACTTCTTTCGAGAGAAACTCCTTCTCTAGAAAGGATCCATTTTAGCAACAAATGTCTTGCCTTCGGATCTGTGATAGAAGGTATACCCAATGTCTCCTTTGGGTATCCTATGAAGACACATTTTTCGATTTGGGTTCAAGCTTATCAGGTTGAAGTTTCTTCACATAAGCATCGCAACCCCAAACTTTCAGAAGCGACAACTTTGGTTTCTTGCTAAACCATAGTTCATAAGGCGTCGTCTCAGCGGATTTTGACGGTGTCCTATTTAACGTGAATGCGGCCGTCTCTAAAGCATAACCCCAAAATGATAGCGGTAAATCGAAATAGACATCATAGATCGCACCATATCTAGTAAAGTACGATTCGACGTTCGGACACACCATTACGCTGTGGTGTTCCGGTGGCGTGAGTTGCGAAACTATTCCGCATTGCTTCAAATGTAGACCAAACTCGTAACTCAAATATTCTCCTCCACGATCAGATCGTAGAAACTTTATTTTCTTGTTACGATGATTTTCAACTTCACTCTGAAATTCTTTGAACTTTTCAAATGTTTCAGATTTATGTTTCATCAAGTAGATATACCCATATCTGCTTAAATCATCTGTGAAGGTGAGAAAATAACGATATCCACCACGAGCTTCAACATTCATCGGACCACACACATCTGTATGTATGATTTCCAACAAATCTGTTGCTCTCTCCATACAACCGGAGAATGGTGTTTTAGTCATCTTGCCCATGAGGCATGGTTACGCAAGTACCAAGTGATTCATAATCAAGTGATTCCAAAAGTCCATCTGTATGGAGTTTCTTCATGCGTTTACACCAATATGACCTAAACGGCGATTACCACAAATAAGTTGCACTATCATTATCAACTCTGCATCTTTTGGCTTCGACATTATGAATATGTGTATCACTCTTGTCGAGATTCAATAAGAATAGACCATTCTTCAAGGGTGCATGACCATAAAAGATATTACTCATATAAATAGAACAACCATTATTCTCTGATTTAAATGAATAACCGTCTCGCATCAAACAAGATCCAGATATAATGTTCATGCTCAACGCGGCACCAAATAACAATTATTTAGGTCTAAAACTAATCCGAAGGTAGATGTAGAGGTAGCGTGCCGACCGCGATCACATTGACTTTGGAACCATTTTCCACGCGCATCGTTACCTCGTCCTTTGCGGTGCTCGTCTATTCCGTAGTCCCTGTTTGAGTTGCAAATATGAGCAATGAACCAGTATCAAATACCAGTGCTACTACGAGCTCTAGTAAGGTACACATCAATAACATGTATATCACATATACCTTTGTTCACCTTGCCATCCTTCTTATCCGCCAAATACTTGGGGCAGTTCCGCTTCCAGTGTCCAGTATGCTTGCAGGAAAAACACTCAGTTTCAGGCTTAGGTCCAGACTTGGGTTTCTTCTCTTGATCAGCAACTTTCTTGCTGTTCTTTTTGAAGTTTCCCTTCTTCTTTCCTTTGCCCTTTTCTTGAAACTAGTGGTCTTGTTGACCATCAACACTTGATGTTCTTTCTTGATTTCTACCTCCATGACTTTTAGCATTGCGAAGAGCTCGAGAATTGTCTTAGTCATCCCTTGCATATTATAGTTCATCACGAAGCTCTTGTAGCTTGGTGGCGATGATTGGAGAATTCATCAATGACACTATCATCCGGAAGATTAACTCCCAGCTGAATTAAGTGATTATTATACCCGGACATTTTGAGTATGTGCTCACCGACGAACTATTCTCCTCCATCTTGCAGCTATAGAACTTATTGGAGACTTCATATCTCTCAATCCGGGCATTTGCTTGAAATATTAACTTCAACTCTGGAACATCTCATATGCTCCATGACGTTCAAAACGTCGTTGAAGACCCGGTTCTAAGCCGTAAGCATGGCACACTGAACTATAGAGTAGTCATCAGCTTTGCTTTGCCACACGTTCACAACTTCGGTGCAGCTCCTGCAGCAGGCACGCACCAGCGGTGCTTCGGGGCGTAATTCTTACGGGCAGCAATGAGGATAATCCTCAGTTACGGACCCAATCCGTGTAATTGCTACCATCATCTTTCAACTTTGCTTTCTCAAGGAACGCATTAAAATTCAACGGAACAACAGCACGAGCCATCTATCTACAAGAAACATAGACAAGCAAAATACTATCGGTACTAAGTTCATGATAATTTAAGTTTTAATTAATCATATTAAAAACTCCCACTTAGACAGACATCTCTCTAGTCATCTAAGTGTTTACGTGATCTAAATTAACTAAACCATGTCCGATCATCACGTGAGATGGAGTAGTTTCAATGGTGAACATCACTATGTTGATCATATCTACTATATGATTCACGTTCGACCTTTCGGTCTCCGTGTTCGAGGCCATATCTGCATATGCTAGGCTCGTCAAGTTTAACTTTGAGTATTCTGCGTGTGCAAAACTGGCTTGCACCCGTTGTAGATGGACGTAGAACTTATCACACCCGATCATCACGTGGTGTGCGGGTACTCTGAACTTTTAGCAGCGGTGCATACTCAGGAGAACACTTCTTGATAATTTTAGTGAGAGATCATCTTATAATGCTACCATCAAACAAAGCAAGATAAGATGCATAAAGGATAAACATCACATGCAATCAATATAAGTGATATGATATGGCCATCATCATCTTGTGCTTGTGATCTCCATCTCGAAGCACCGTCATGATCACCATCGTCACCGGGCGCGACACCTTGATCTCCATCGTAGCATCGTTGTCGTCTCGCCAACTATTGCTTCTCGACTATCGCTACCGCTTAGTGATAAAGTAAAGCAATTACATGGCGTTGCATTTCATACAATAAGCGACAACCATATGGCTCCTGCCAGTTGCCGATAACTTCGGTTACAAAACATGATCATCTCATACAAGAAAATATAGCATCACGTCTTGACCATATCACATCACAACATGCCCTGCAAAAACAAGTTAGGCGTCCTCTACTTTGTTGTTGCAAGTTTTACGTGGCTGCTACGGGCTGAGCAAGAACCGTTCTCACCTCGCATCAAAACCACAGCGATACTTCGTCAAATAGACTCAGTTTTAACCTTCTCAAGGACCGGCGTAGCCACACTCGGTTCAACTAAAGTGAGAGAGACAGACACCGCCAGCCAACTTTAAGCACGAGTGCTCGTAGCGGTGAAACCAGTCTCGCGTAGCGTCTGCGTAATGTCGGTCCGGGCGCTTCATCTCACAATACCGCCGAACCAAAGTTTGACATGCTGGTAGGCAGTATGACTTATATCGCCCACAACTCACTTGTGTTCTACTCGTGCATATGACATCAACGCATAAAACCTGGCTCGGATGCCATTGTTGGGTAACGTAGTAATTTCAAAAAATTTCCTACGATCACGCAAGACCATGGTGATGGCATAGCAACGAGAGGGGAGAGTGTCCGTCCACGTACCCTCGTAGACCGAAAGCGGAAGCGTTATATCAACGCGGTTGATGTAGTCGTACGTCTTCACGATCCGACCGATCCAAGCACCGTTACTCCGGCACCTCCGAGTTCTTAGCACACGTTCAGCTCGATGACGATCCCCGGGCTCCGATCCAGCAAAGCGTCGGGAGGAGTTCCGTCATCACGACGGCGTGGTGACGATCTTGATGTTCTACCGTCGCAGGGCTTCGCCTAAGCACCGCTACAATATGACCGAGGTGGAATATGGTGGAGGGGGGCACCGCACACGGCTAAGGAACGATCACGAAGATCAACTTGTGTGTTCTAGGGTGCCCCCTGCCCCGTATATAAAGGAGCAAGGGGAGGGCCGGCCGGCCCTAGGAGGCGCACCAGGGAGGAGTCCTCCTCCTAGTAGGAGTAGGACTCCCTTTCCTAGTCCTACTAGGAAGAGGAAGGGGAAGGAAAGAGAGGAGAGGAGAGGGAAAGGGGCGCGCCCCCTCCTAGTCAGTCGGACTCCCCATGGGGGCGCGCGCCACCTCCCCGGTGCAGCCCTCTCTCCCCTCTTGGCCCAATAAGGCCCATTACTTCCCGGGGTTCCGTAACCCCTCCAAGCACTCCGGTTTTCTCCGAAACTTCGGAACCTTTCCGTGTCCGAATATAGCCGTCAATATATCAATCTTTATGTCTCGAACATTTGAGACTCCTCGTCATGTCCGTGATCACATCCGGGACTCGAACTCCTTCGGTACATCAAAATACATAAACTCATAATATAACCGTCATCGAAACCTTAGCGTGCGGACCCTACGGTTCGAGAACTATGTAGACATGACCTAGAACCATTCTTGGTCAATAACCAATAGCGGAACCTGGATGCCCATATTGGTTCCTACATATTCTCGAAGATCTTTATCGGTCAAACCGCATAACAACATACGTTGTTCCCTTTGTCATCGGTATGTTACTTACCCGAGATTCGATCGTCGGTATCAATACCTAGTTCAATCTCGTTACGGTAAGTCTCTTTACTCGTTCCGTAATACATCATCTCACAACTAACTCATTAGTTGCAATGCTTGCAAGGCTTATGTGATGTGTATTACCGAGAAGGCCAGAGATACCTCTCCGACAATCGGAGTGACAAATCCTATTCTTGATTCATGCCAACTCAACATATACTTTGGAGACACTTGTAGAGTACCTTTATAATCACCCGATACGTTGTGATGTTTGGTAGCACACAAAGTGTGCCTCAGTAAGCGGGAGTTGCATAATCTCATAGTTGCAGGAACTTTGTATAAGTCATGAAGATAGCATAAGCAACATACTAAGCGATCAAGTGCTAAGCTAATGAAATGGGTCAAGTCAATCACATCATTCTCCTAATGATGTGATCCCATTAATCAAATGACAACACATGTCTATGGTTAGGAAACATAACCATCTTCGATTAATGAGCTAGTCTAGTAGAGGCATACTAGTGACTATCTGTTTGTCTATGTATTCACACATGTATTATGTTTCCGGTTAATACAATTCTAGCATGAATAATAAACATTTATCATGATATAAGGAAATAAATAATAACTTTATTATTGCCTCTAGGGCATATTTCCTTCACGGGATAGGTGGCCCCACCCGGTGGACCCCCGGGACCCTTCCGGTGGTCCCGGTACAATACCGGTAACCCCCGAAATTCTCCCGATGGCCGAAATAGCACTTCCTATATATAATTCTTTACCTCCGTACCATTCCGGAACTCCTCGTGACGTCCGGGATCTCATCCGGGACTCCGAACAACATTCGGTTTGCTGCATACTCATATTCATACAACCCTAGCGTCATCGAACCTTAAGTGTGTACACCCTACGGGTTCGGGAGACACGTAGACATGACCGAGACGGCTCTCCAGCCAATAACCAACAGCGGAATCTGGATACCCATGTTGGCTCCCACATGCTCCTCGATGATCTCATCGGATGAACCACGATGTCGAGGATTTAAGAAACCCCGTATACAATTCCCTTTGTCAGACCGTATGTTACTTGCCCGAGATTCGATCGTCGGCATCCTATACCTCGTTCAATCTCGTTACCGGCAAGTCACTTTACTCGTACTGTAATGCATGATCCCGTGACCAGACACTTGGTCACTTTGAGCTCATTATGATGATGCACTACCGAGTGGGCCCAGTGATACCTCTCCGTGTACGGAGTGACAAATCCAGCCTCGATCCGTGTCAACCCAATGACACTTTCGAGATACCTGTAGTGCACCTTTATAGTCACCCGATTACGTTGTGACGTTTGGTACACCAAAGCACTCCTACGGTATCCGGAGTTACGATCTCATGGTCTAAGGAAGAGATACTTGACATTGGAAAAGCTCTAGCAAAGCGAACTACGATCTTGTGCTATGCTTAGGATTGGGTCTTGTCCATCACAACATTCTCCTAATGATGTGATCCCGTTATCAATGACATCCAATGTCCATAGTCAGGAAACCATGACTATCTATTGATCAACGAGCTAGTCAACTAGAGGCTCACTAGGGACATGTTGTGGTCTATCTATTCACACGTGTATTACGATTTCCGGATAATACAATTATAGCATGAATAAAAGACAATTATCACGAACAAGGAAATATAATAATAATCCTTTTATTATTGCCTCTAGGGCATATTTCCAACACTTTGGTCCTCTCTGGCATGTTGAGCAGGGTACCAAGCAGACTCTCGCACACGTTCTTCGTGATATGCATGACATCTAGGCTGTGAGGCACACGGTGGATCTTCCAGTACGGCAAGTCCCAGAAAACAGAACTCGTTTTCCATACCTTCAGCAGCGGCTCTGGCGCCTTTCGCTTCTTTCCCGGCTCTGGCTCATTTTCCTTCTTTCCCGGGAGTGGGCAGTCTTTCCAATTTGTCAACAGCTCGTCTATTTCCTCGCCGCTCCTCGTACACGGGCGTTTTCGGGGTTCGGTTTCACCATCGAACAGATCCTTGCGTTTCCTCCACGGGTCATCGTCGCGAAGGCACCTTCGATGTCCCATGAACACGGTTTCGTGACCGGGATCTCTATCTAGCTGGCGTCGTTGTGTCATCCATGCACCTTACGCATCCAGAAAATCCGTGGACTACCTGCCCCGCGAGATATCCGTAATCGAGGTAGTCGTGCACCATCGTGAGCGATGCGGCTCTCATAGGGAAATATTCTTTCTGCGGCGTCCCACGTATTGGCTGGCGTTTTCCTGGCGTGTCTAGCTCCTCCTTCAGCAGCCCCGATACAGATTGATGTCGTTCCCTGGTTGTTTCGGCCCTTCAATTAGCATACTCATGTGAATGTACTTCCTCTTCATGCACAACCAGGGGAAGGTTGTACATCCACACAAACACAGGCCAGGTGCTATGTGTGCTTCTCGCTGCCAAGCGGATTGACTCCATCGGTGCTCGCGCCCAGCACGATGTTCCTTGGATCCTTCCCAAATTCTGGGTATTCGAGTTCAACGCTTGCCAGCGCTCGCATCCTTAGGGTGACTCAGCATCTTGTCTTTTTATTTATCTTGGATCATTTTCGTCATCTTCCCGCTTCTTCTCCTCCCTATCTGCGTGCCAATGCAGGAGCTTTGCTACCTTAGGGTCCGCGGAATACCGCTGCAGACGAGGAGTGATCGGAAAGTACCACACCGATTTTCGAGGAGCTTTATTCCTCTTCTTGTATCGAGTGACGCCGCACACAGGACATATGGTAGACTCCGCGTGCTTGTCCCGATAAATGATGCAATTGTTCATGCACACATGGTATTTCACGTGCGGTAAATCCAGAGGACACACGATTTTCTTCGCCTCCTCGAAACTGGTGGGCACTTGTTCCCCTTGGGAAGGCGTTCGTGCGAATGACATGTTCTCGTCGAAGCATGCGTCCGTCATTTTGTGTTTTACCTTCATCTCCAGAGCCATGAGCGTTACTTTCAGGCGGGTATCCTCGGGCCTGCATCCTTAATACAATGGAGTAACCGCGTCTATCTCCAGTTGATCCAGCTTGGCTTTCTCTCGGGCGGCTGCTCTTGCGTTATCCGTCTGCTTGACAAGCAACTCTTGAATATGAGGGTCCTGCACCCAGCCTCCATCGTCGTCTGCTCCGGCATCTTCATCTTCATGATCATGCCCTTCGTCTTGATCTTCCTCATCATCATGTACGACATCTTCTACATGATGACTGTGTACAACATCACCGTCGTGATCATGTCCTCGAGATTCTTCGTCTTCTACTTTTGCCCTCGCCATGGTGGTTGTCTTGTTGCCCTTCCTCATTTCTTGCCTGGCCCCATGGGCGACTTCATAGTCATCTTCATCACCTTGCCACCGATAGCCATCCATGAAACCATGCAAGAGCAGGTGGTCCCGCACCTGCCCGGAATCCCGGTCCGCAATAAGGCTCTTCAGCTTGCATCTTCGACACGGACATCTTATCTCCGTCTCGTTCTTTTGAAGCATCTCGCCTTCAAGGAGCTCAAAACCTATTCACGATGCCTTCGTCATCGTATGCGACCATGGTCGCTGCATGGGTAGAGCAAAACGATATTTTAGAACCAAGAAAAATTTGGCATGACCTTCCTAAAAATAGGACAACAAAGAATGCATAGTGCCAAAATTCTACTTGAAGCGAAAATGAATCAACATTCCGCAAAATATTGGCAACTATCGCATTTCAAATACCGGTACCTGCAAACACAAACATATATGCAACACCACAAACATATGCAACATCACAAACATACATAGATCTAGCTAGGCCACAAAAAGTGCATGTGCACGTTGTTGGAGCGAGCTAGGGAGAAAAAAAAGTAGATCTACAATATGAAGATAGCTTTCCCCTTACTTACCTATCAAAAAAGGTAATTTCACCACTTAATTTTGATGAATCTATGATGCAAATGAGGTGAGGAGGAGGAGGCAGCCGAAAGTTTGGAGAAGGAGATGAAGGGAATGAAGTGGGGAAAGTGAGTGAGTAGGCGAGGCTGTCCAAAATATCTTGTTGGGGTCCCAGGTTACTAATGGCGCACCAACAGCAAATGCGCCATTAGTATGCCTGCTTACTAATGGCGCACCAGTAGTGGTGCGCCATTAGTAGTTATGCAAAAAAGTAAAAAAAAACATTTACTAATGGTGCACTGTCTGTCTAGTGCGCCATTACTAGTTAGAACTAGTAATGGCGCACTTCGGTCGGATGCGCCATTAGTATGTATGTAAAAATGAAAAAAAAACTTTATTACTAGTGGCGCACCGTTTTTCTGGTGCGCCATTAGTGTCTTCCACACTAATGGCGCATCACCAACTAGTGCGCCATTAGTATATAGTAGTGGCGCACTGCATCCCTGGTGCGCCATTAGTGTCAGTCCTATCTATAGCCCTTTTCCTAGTAGTGAGTTGACGACCATTTGGGGAGCATCTTCCTTCAAGTTTTTCAATGGAGATTCGAAAAACTGGTACACTGAGACCATTCTATAGTTTGGAATATTCTGTTGTGGAAGTTGCATAGAGGTGTACTTAGCCAACAAAATAAAAATTGAAATATTGGATTGCATTAGAAATCTAAATGATGCTACTACCACTGCCAAGTTAACTACAAAGGGCATTTGTTTCAAAGAAGATTGTGCGTCCTACCTTCAGGACTCAGCTCAGCCCAAATAAACTGGCACATTAACATTGCCATGCACAGAGAGTATGTACATGCCTATTTCTTGACAGCGTGTGTTCCAAAATTGGTACTATAAATTGAAATGAAATTATCATTGTTGAATGAAAACAAGGAGAAATCAAAATCTGAATTGTTTCCTTATTCCAAAATTGAGGAAAATGATTGTAGCAAAGGAGTAGTAAATAAAGATTTAAAGGATTCATTCATGAACTTGGAAGGATATTAGTTAATTGGGTCCCGATTCCCAGACAGCCCATTAGACATCGAACGACCTAGCCCAGCCAGCCCTCCCGGAAAATCCCCATCGACCCCCCCCTCCCCTCACTCCTCTCGACCTCTGGCGACCGAAGCCGCTGCACTGCTTAGAGCATCTCCAACAGCCGCGCTAAATAAGGGTAGCGCCACAAATTTGTTTTTTTAGCGTGCACAATCGATATAGGGGCTCCAGCGGACGCGCAATAAGCGCGCGCGGTATATTGAGTTGGGCGCGCGGTCCAAATCGCCATCGCACGCTGTGTATTTTGTATGCCCGCTTCCGCGTGCCGCACACTTGAGCAATCGCGCCGCACTCTCTCCGTCGCGCCACCTTCGCCCCGCCCGCGCCGCCGCTGGCGAATCGGCCCGATGGACGCCCGCGTTGGCACCCCCTCACCCCTTCCTACTCCCGCGACCCCTCCACCGCCGCCGCAAACCCTAGCGCGGGGAGCTTTGGCTTCGCCTCTGCCGGAGCTCCTTCAAGCATCGACATAGCGTGCGGCCTTTTCATGCCGCCACGGATGACCTCGGCGGCGGGTGGCGTCACGCCGGTGCCCGCTGTGAAGCCACGTGCCCCCCTCTCGAAGCTCCCAAATGCGGCGCGACCGAAGAAGGGCAAGGTATCTGCGAAGAAGAACAAGGCGGCGGACGGCTCCGGCTCCTCGAAGCCGTCGAGGAAGAAGCTTGCAGGGTGTGTGAGGGGTGCGCGGGTACCGAAGCGCGAACGAGCTCACTTGTTGAGCCGGTGGCAGACGCGCAGAAGGTGTTCGAGGAAATGCCCCAAAGGTGTAAAATTTCGCCAACTTTTTGTTGTTTTATTTTTTGAATGCATACATATAGATAGCTTATTTGCTTCGTTGTATATACTTTGTAGTTTCAACGATTAGGCATATATGTCAACTATGGGTGTTGGCTCCAACAATTCACATTGGTCTCAAACCAATGACATGCATTTTGATGACCATGAGTTTGAGGCGGACAAGGATGGTGAGGGCATTGTCGACGCACCGAAAGGAAGAGGAGGCAACTACACCAATGAGGAAGATGTCTTGCTATGCAATACTTGGTTGCAAGTGTCGAGGGATCCATCCGTTGGAGGTGATCAAAGTAGAGATGCTTATTGGAACCGGATGAAGGAGCACTTTGATCTACACAACAAGAGTGGAATTGACTGCTTGGAATGATCTCTTCGCTCCCAGTGGTCGACAATCAGCCAAGATTGTCAAAAGTGGGCGGCCGCACAAAAGGCGGTTGACAAGTTGAACCCAAGTGGCACTAATGATGAAGATAGGGTAAGTGCCATTTCATCCATGTTCATCATGCTTGTTGTTGGTGTTTGTAGTGCTAACTTGTTTTTTTTGTAGTTCAATATTGCACAAAACTTGTTCATAGGAGAGGAGAAGAAGAGCAAGAAAGGGAAGATCAAGAAAGGGAGACCTTTTACCTTGCCTCATTGCTATGAAGCATTGAAGGATGATGAGAAATGAAAGAAGCGTGATGATATGTATGATTTGGATATGAGCAACAAACGCAAGCGAACAATTGATTTGGATGATGATGAGGAGGCATCAAGTGATGACGGCAAGAGAAGCCCCACACCAAACTCGGTTTCATACTCGAAGCCAAAACGACCGTATGGGTGCAAGAAAGACGCAAAAGAAAAGAAGAAGACGAAAGGAGATGATGAGCTCAAAAATGCTATGGAAGCTATTGCGAAGGCAAGAAAAGAAGCGAGCGAGGTGAGGAAGATGGCAAGGAACCAAGATGCCGCGGCCGAGGAGAGGAGGTTGGCGACCGAGGAGAGGAAGGTGGCATTGGAGGAAAGGAAGGTGGGCATGGAGGAGCGATCTAGGTTTTTGGATTGGGAGAAGTATTTGTTCTTCATGGACACATCTATCCTCAATGAGGCGCAAAAGGAGTATGTCAATCTTGCCTGTGAAGAAGTCTTGATCCAAAAAAGAGCCATGATTCGCGGCATGGGTGGCAGTGTCCTTGGCGGCATGAGTGGCGGTGGCCTTGGCGGCATGGGTGGCGGTGCCCTTGGCGGCATGGGAGGCATCGGTGGCTTCAAAGCTACCATGGGCGACATGGGTGCCATGGGTGGCTTTGGAGCTACCATGGAGGCCATGGGAGGCATGGGTGCCATGGGTGGCTTTGGAGCTACAATGGAGACCATGGGAGGCATGGGTGGCTTCGGAGCACCTTCGGACGGCATGGGCGGCATGAGTTTTGCGTCTCTCATGGGAGCACCTCCAGGCGGCATGGGCGGAATGTCTTCCGGTGTGCCTCACACACGTTCGCATGAAGATGTCGTTGAAGATCTTGCCAACACCTTCCGAGCTTCACAAGATGATGCGGCGCGCGACAATGAAGAGGAGGAGGAAGAATCGTCTTCGGAGGAGGAGGATGAATCGGAGGAAGATGAGGATGAAGACGAGGACGAGGCTTGATTGTTGATGTGCCGTTTGTTGGTGTGAACTTTTGTGTTATAAATTTGGTTCGGATTTTGAACTTGGTTCGATGATGTTGTGGGCATGAATTTGAACTTGTGGGTATGAACTTTTATGTCATCATGAACTTGTTTGTGTGATTTAAATTATGCCATGTCTTTGTTTTGATGTTTGAAATTCATTTCATGTCCAAAATGCAACATATGGCAAGCGCCGGCTGCTCGCGCGCGCTGCATTTTAGCACGCCTACGAGAGCTACACGCGCACGCTAAAGTTTATAGCGGCCGCTAGAGCCAGCGCTCCCCACCGCGTCAAAACAGGCGATCGACACGCTGCAAACGCATTTTTAGCACGCCGCGCGTTGCGTGGTTGTTGGAGATGCTCTTAGGTCTTCCCTGCCGCCGCCAGCTTCCTCCCCCGGTCCGCACTCCCCTTCCCTATCCTCCTCCACCCCTCGCCTCGCCTCGCCGCGCAGCCATGGCCGGCGGCGTGGACCGCATCAGCGCCCTCCACGACGACCTCCTCCACCGCATCATCACCCGCCTCCCCTCGTGGAAGCCGCCCGCACCGCCGCCCTCACGTCCCGCTAGCGCCACCTCTGGCTCTCCACCCCGCCCGTCCTCGACCATGTCACACAGCACAGCGCCTCCGTCGCCATCGACGCCCAAGTCCTCACCGACCACCCGGGCCCCTTCCTCTCCGTCTCCTTATGTTTCTGATACTACAAGCTCCTTGACCTGCACCTCGAGCTCGCCGAGTGGCCGCGCATCCACAGGGCCAAACGCCTGCAGAAACTCCAGCTCCGTGACCGATTCAACCGGTTGAACCTCGTTCTCGCCGACATCTTCCGTTGTGACTCGCTCCAGGAGCTCGACCTCTTCTCGTTCGAGTTCCCCGCCGGCACCGATGTGTTCCTTCCCCGCCTCCAGCATCTCACTCTGGTAAATATTGCCATAAGCGACCAGGATCTGGAGCAATTGGTCGCCATGGATCCCCCCAACCCCAAGCACGTCCGTCTCCGCAGCCAAAGCCTCCGGTGCGCGACCCTTATAGGTTCATCAGAAAATTTGACAAGGGGGTAGATAGTTTCCATATTCCTTACTCAACCCTTTTTTTCTTGTACAAATGAGAAACATTCCACTAATAAAGATTTTGAGTTGGGAAAAAATTCAGAAAAGGGAGGGCACAATAAAAAAGTTACTATAATATTTTGGGTGGCACAAAAAATATTTGATGGTTAAACATGAGAAGTTACTATTAGAGCATCTCCAACAGCCGCACAACAATTTTGCGCCCAATAAAAGTTATAGCGCGTCACTGTAGCACTTTTTATGCGTCGGGATCAACATTGCTTTAGCAGACGCCCAAAAACATGCGCCCAAAAAAGCACGCAGTGCAAATTGTGAAGTGTGCGCAATCCGGAGCCCAAAATATGCTGCGCGCCATAGCGTTTTTCAGGGCATGCCCAAAACTTTTTAGCGCGCGCAATATTTTACAACATCTGTTGGAGCTATTCGGCGCCCAAAAAACGAATTTTTAGCGCGCGGAGCTCTTTTTAGGCGCCTGTTGGAGGTGCTCTTAACTTTTAGTCTTTTTACAAAAATGATATGTAACTACGTAAAAGAATTGTATAATTTTTCAAGAAGTTGCTTAATAATATGTGCAACTTTATACGTAACTACATACACGTACAATTTAAGAGGTAAAAAGATCAGAAAAAGTGATGTACCAAAGAAACAGAACGTGGCAGTATGGATCGTTGCATAGATCAGAGGGCTGACTATTTCTTAGTCGACTGAGAAATAGCAAAGCATTTCGCGAAATACTTTTGTGGGCATATTTTTTTTTCGATAAAGGGCGCTTTATTACTTAAATTTTTTAAGCATTACACCCGGCCTCTGCATACCAAGATGCACACTGCCAAAAGAAGTCTACACACAGAATAAAAAAAATAAAAAAAGGCGAAATACTAAGAAACATTTAGTGTTTGTATAACGCCTAAGACGTAGGAGGGCCAATCCTGAGATCATGCTGCCACTCATGTTGGGTAAAAATATCCCTCGCCGGGGCATACAATTAGTAGTGGGAAATATTCAGATTTTGTCGCCGCTGATGTATTATAATCCGGTATAAAAAAAGAGAGAGACGACATCTCACGGCTCTACATGACACTCCAACAATCACCACGGATGTATGATGGTCCGATATAAAACGGAAAGGGTTATGACATCTTGAGGCTCTACATGGCAATTGAATCGCCGATGCGGACCTTTCACTGTCAATCATGGTGGGCGTCTTGTCTTTTGCCACATTTTGATCTTCATTTATTTGGTGTTGTTGATTTGTGTTGATCTACATACAAAGTCGTGCATGCATTACTGTACACGTACCGGCCTGCATGGGACATGATACGAGCAAGCCGCTTCCCGAGACTGCAACATACACGCAAATCCTGAAGTAGAGTTTACAAACATTTACAACAGAGGAGATTCACTTGACATGCAGAGGTCAACTTCATAATGAGGGTCAACCAGGTACCAACAATGACATGGCCGTCTACACTGGAATATAAGACGCCATTTATCATAATTTAGACAACCATTATTCAGATCAACCGGTAGTTCATTATTGAATCTCAGCCGACTTTTTCTCTTCCGCGGCCAACAAGGCCACAATATGCATACATGTCCTGACCGACCAGAGGTTTGAAACACATAGTTCGTGACCAACAAGGCTGAACAACAACTTCAAGGCTTCATATCAAATGTTTGACAGATTGCTCATGGAGAACTGAAGTTAAATATTTGATTGATGATACGTTGTGACTACATCTTTAGTAATGCAATTTTTTGTCCCGAGCATTTTTACAAGGGCTTATCTCGAATCCAAAAGCCATGTTGTAACTCCTTGACATGTAAACATTTCTCACGGTGGATTTGGCCTGCGTACCACGGTGGTTCAATATCCAACTTGGGTTTTCCACGTTAAAATATGTGTCTCTTGTGTGTATGCTTGGTTGAGTACATGCCTTTACACGTACTCCTGAACTAGCAGGTATAATTAACTGTCATTCTTCCGATGTTCCAGGAATCAAAAGCCTTTGCAGTTGTCTTCGTCAGATGTATATTCAGGCACAATATGAAAAATACACGTGGAATAGAAATAAATAGATTCTCAACAATCTGGGTTTTCTATTTCTGCATATTTACATTAATTTAATTTGTATACAGTTGTATACTGGCACACCCACACTTAAAATGCCAACACAGATAAATTTAATATTTATCTTGCAAAAACAATCCTATTCTGGGCTTTCTTGGGCTGAAGTACACCCAAGTGAGCCAGTGGAAAATTCTAGGGTGGTCAATGGACCACCATCCTGGCCACCCCTTGCTACGTTGTACTGAAGTGCAAGCAGTGTGTCTCCGTTGCACAAAAAATATATTTCTTGAAGAAACAATTGATATGGATAAGTACAAGCACCATAATAATTTAGGAAGTCATATCTTTATTCACTTAAGAAATTAGAAAAGTAAATATTGATAGGAAAACTTATTGCATATCATCTCTTCCTTATTACATGAAAACTATTCATGGGAAATGTGTTGAATCATGGGCAATGGGCTCTGCATACAATATAGTCATCGTAGCATGGACCAGTATATGCAAAATAGTTGCAGCAGTACTGTCGTTTCCGTGGCCACTTCAACTTCGTCTCTCTCACACAGTCGGGGTCATCATTAGGCCGTATAGCCGTTGTGCTACTCCCCTTGTCGTCAATGCTCTGTCCTGAAGTGAAAATGAAATAAACTTATATCATCTCGACATGAAGGTAATTTCGTTTTGCATATGAATATGCAGATAAATGCATATGTACAAAACCACTCCAGATCTTTACAAGGGGTGAGTACTCAAGGTTAAAAAAATGAACTTTAAACAAAAGGACGACCATTGAAATTTCATGAAAGAATTATTTATAATTGTTCATTACCCTGTACGGCTGAAGAAACCAGGCAACTTGGAAGAACCATGGAAAGTAAGATGAAAAGTTGGGCATTGTGCTTGATGTGCTTTCCCATTCCGTGAGCAATTCACTGAGTTTTGATATGTATCCATTACTTGCTCAGGTCCATATATATAGCAGAATTGTAACTAGTATTGTAATTACTCATCAGTACCAAACACTAATCGAATGGGTTATCCAAATTGTTGTATTTTTTCATCGCCAAAGATAGCTAATGACTTTATCGCCTAGTGTTAAAAGGTTGTAGCTAAAGATAGGGAATTCTTAAATGTCATGTCTAATATTAAATGTTGTATCTAAAGATTGGGTTAGTTTTAATGTTGTAGCTAAAGATTTCTTTTTTAAATGCGGCGGATAAACATTGGCTATTGCTAAATGCCATAGATAAGCATATCTTGTTCTTTTCTATATTTCTTTTAAATGGTTGAAAGTTATATAACACAGGCTTCCTGAAGGAAATATGCCCTAGAGGCAATAATAAAGTTGTTATTTATATTTCCTTATATCATGATAAATTTTTATTATTCATGCTAGAATTGTATTAACCGGAAACTTAGTACATGTGTGAATACATAGACAAACAGAGTGTCACTAGTATGCCTCTACTTGACTAGCTCGTTGAATCAAAGATGGTTAAGTTTCCTAGCCATAGACATGAGTTGTCATTTGATTAACGGGATCACATCATTAGAGAATGATGTGATTGACTTGACCCATTCCGTGAGCTTAGCACTTGATCGTTTAGTATGTTGCTATTGCTTTCTTCATGACATATACATGTTCCTATGACTATGAGATTATGCAACTCCCGAATGAGGAACACTTTGTGTTCTACCAAATGTCACAACGTAACTGGGTGATTATAAAGGTGCTCTACAGGTGTCTCCGATGGCGTTTGTTGAGTTGGCATAGATCAAGATTAGGATTTGTCACTCCGATTGTCGGAGAGGTATCTCTGGGCCCTCTCGGTAATGCACATCACTATAAGCCTTGCAAGCAATGTAACTAATGAGTTAGTTGCGGGATGATGCATTACGGAACGAGTAAAGAGACTTGCCGGTAACGAGATTGAACTAGGTATTGAGATACCGACGATCGAATCTCGGGCAAGTAACATACCGATGACAAAGGGAACAACGTATGTTGTTATGCGGTTTGACCGATAAAGATCTTCATAGAATATGTAGGAACAAATATGAGCATCCAGGTTCCGCTATTGGTTATTGACCGGAGACGTGTCTCGGTCATGTATACGTAGTTCTCGAACCCGTAGGGCCCGCACGCTTAACGTTCAGTGACGATCGGTATTATGAGTTTATGTGTTTTGATGTATCGAAGATAGTTCGGAGTCCCGGATGTGATCCGGACATGACGAGGAGTCTCCAAATGGTCGAGACATAAAGATTGATATATTGGACGACTATATTCGGATAGGGGAAGTGTTCCAGGGGTCACCGTATAATTATCGGAGTGCCGGGGGGTTATTGGAACCCCCGGGGGGACTAATGGGCCAACATGGGCCTTGTGAGAGAGAGAGAGAGGAGGGGGCCTTAGGGCTAGCCGCACTCCCCCCTTGGGAGTCCGAATTGGACAAGGAGGGGGGGGGGGGCGCCCCCTCTTTTCCTTCCTCTCTCCCTCTCCTTCCTTCCCCCTTCCCCTTTCTAGTTGGACTAGGAAATGGGGAGTCCTACTCCTACTAGGAGGAGGACTCCCCCCTATCCTTGGCGCGCCCTAGGCCGGCCGGCCTCCCCCCTTGCTCCTTTATATACGGGGGCAGGGGGCACCCTAGAACATACAACAGACATTGATCTTAGCCGTGTGCGGTGCCCCCGTCCACCATAATCCACCTCGATCATATTGTTACAGTGCTTAGGCGAAGCCCTGCGTCAGTAGCTTCATCATCACCGTCATCACGCTGTCGTGCTGACGAAGCTCTCCCTCGACACTCTACTGGATCGTGAGTTCGTGGGACGTCACCGAGCCGAACGTGTGCAGATCGCGGAGGTGCCGTACTTTCGGTGCTAGGATCGGTCGATCGTGAAGACGTACGACTACATCAACCGCGTTGTCATAATGCTTCCACTTACGGTCTACGAGGGTACGTAGACAACACTCTCCCCTCTCGTTGCTATGCATCACCATGATCTTGCGTGTGCGTAGGAATTTTTTTGAAATTGCTACGTTCCCCAACACTTCCAAACTCTATTGTTTTAGAGAAGGGTGCAGTTGGACCACCATCAACTTGGGAATAAGGATCTTCAAATGAACTAAAAGGAATTGAGAACTAAATTTGAATTTTGTTATCTCTTTCGTTGTCGATCAAGAATTACAACTAGGAATGTAGCAAAAACCAAATAGAGTGCCAACAACATTTTCACCATCTAATTCTGAAGAAAACAAAAGGAGAGGCTAATTAAGCTACTTCTCACCAAAATGCCAAAACATGTAGGTATCCGTTGGTGAGCTAAATTGAATTGAGCCTTGAACATGCATAATAATAATATTTTTTTAGATGGGAATGAAAAGAAATTGGCAGAAGGAAATTGGTGATATGGTTGCACTGAGTTTGATACTATAGAGACATCAATCAAGTTCTTATGTTCCAGGTTTACCTTCCTGGGTCGCTTGAAAGCCCAAAGTTGTGAGCCTGTGATATATATCAACATTTACATCACACAATCTCATATCTTGCTTCATCTTATTGTAACATATTCATGCTCATGAAAAAGGTAGCAATGCATGAGCTACAAAACATATAAGATGAAACTTTCGAAAAGCATTTCACAGGTAAACATATACTTACTAGGTAACGATAACACTGGCATGCAAAAGTTGTTACTCATTTTCGAGATCATAGCTACATATGGAAAGATATACTGTTTTGACTCTCTTAAAAAACAAAACATTTTCTGGAAAAACCATTAACCATTTATAAGATTGTGAACATTGTTTGAATACACGAACATTTTTTTAAATCACACATTTTTGGAATCCGTGAGAATTGAAAATTTCCCGAATGGTTTTCAGATTATGAAGGATTTTTGAATACTTTTAAATTTTCTAAAAATTCATGAACATTTTTAAAAGTGTGAACACAAAGGATCCTTATAACAAATTCTATGGGAAATTCCAGTCATACAAGGATGGCAAATTCCAATGGCACACACCAAGTTTCTGTCAAAATTAAACGGAAAAACGAAAGTTGCCATGCTTGGCAACTAAAGTTGGCATCCTCACGTCACTAAACCTGCCATAAAAAAATGTTCGGAGTTGCCATGTGCTCGTAACTGACGTGTGGCACTTATCAGGGTACTAAAAATAAGTACCACTTCAAATTTTTGAAGTGACTTTTCTTAAGTTTTGTTGACCCAAGTAATTGCTTGTTTCCAGGATATGGCCCAACATTGATTTTATCATGCAATTAAACTAAAAACTTATTCTATTGCCTCATGTTTACCTTCCTAGCCTGAATTACTTCCCATGGCACACTGATCCCTAAATGGCATCATATATATAGGAAACTTTATGTTCTGCGAGAATTTAAGTTTCTAGCTATAGCTTTTTGGGAGTTTGAAAGCTAAGCTATGGCATTTTGTACCACCATCCT
Source organism: Aegilops longissima (assembly GCA_021605205.1). NCBI lineage: Eukaryota > Viridiplantae > Streptophyta > Magnoliopsida > Poales > Poaceae > Aegilops > Aegilops longissima. The sequence goes on along the minus strand of CM038681.1, from coordinate 658,035,272 downwards.
TTCTACGGCCGCTATTTGGCATAGCTCGCCATCAGGTATAGCCTATAATTGAAGTTGTTTCATTGTACTATATATGGTTTAAAAACCTGCAATCAATTATACACGGAAATTTAATCCAAAATGACCATGTATATATATAACTAAATAACATGAAAAAAGTGGAAACACTAAAGGTAGTGTCACTATCTTTATTCGGCGGTTGCTTTACGTTGGAGCTTCGGCCTGGGTGGCGATTGCTTCATAGCGACTCGTGAATTGTCATGCCCAAAATCTCCCTGGTGGCACGGAGCACGGACGGTCGAAGCTGCCGCTGCTGCTTCTCGGTGCCATGGCTGGCATCGTCGCCGGCGCGGGGGGTTCGGTTCGGACGAGGAAGTAGTGGCACGGCGCCGGGGATGGAGGGGGGAAAGCGGAGAGCCGGCGGCGGCGACACTGGTGACGCTGGCGACCGCGAGCATGGAGCAACTTACTCACGGTGAGCGACTGTTGTTAGATGACTAGTTAATTTATCCGAATTACCGCATAAAGGAAACCAATTGCTTTCTTGCCATGGCCGCCATTGCTTTGCTTTGCCGGCCTCTCAAGCAAGGAACCAGCTGCTCTCCCCCCCCCCCCCCCCCCACTAAAGGAAAAGAGGCGGAATAATGGCTTTCTTGCCAAGGAGCCCAAGATAAGTACCCCCCTACTAACCAAGGCAACACACACACAGCACACTATTGATTAACCAATCTTTAGCCTGAGCCTGAGAACAAGAAACAGAAATCATGGCCATTGTGCGGGATGCCTTCGCGTCCTATGTCGCCGACATGCTCAAGCAGGTGGTGGAGGACGAGGTGGGGATGCTGCTCGGCGTCACCGGCCAGATCGACAAGATGGGCGTCAAGCTTGGGGACCTCAACAAGTTCCTGGCCGATGCGGAGAGGAGACGCATTACCGACACCAGCATGCAGGGCTGGGTGACCGAGCTCAAGCGCGCCATGTACGACGCCACCGACATCCTCGACATCTGCCAGCTCAAGGCCATGGATCACCATGCAGCATCACGCATGGGGGCCTGCAACCCGTTGCTCTTCTGCTTGCGGAACCCCCTCTTCGCCCACGAAATCGGCACCCGCATTACTTGGCCCTTCGCGGTCTGGGGCTAGATATGGTCGGACCCCTTAAAGGGGAAAGCCATAAGAAAAAATACTTATTGGTCATGATGGACAAATTCATCAGATGGATAGAGACCAAACCAGTCAAAACGGCCGAATCCGGACCAGTGATATACTTCATATCAGGGGTTGTACACTGTTACGGCGTCCCCCACAACATCATCACTGATAATGGCTCAAACTTCACAGCCGATGAAATGAAAACTTGGTGCGGCAACATGGGTATTAAGCTCGATTACGCCTCCGTCTACCATCCCCAAACAAACTTTCAGGTCGAACGTGCAAATGGTCTCATTATGAGTGGCATCAAACCCAGACTAGTGCGGTCCTTGACAGAATCAGACACGCACTGGGTCGAGTAGCTCGACTCCGTACTCTGGGGGCTGCGGACCACGCCGAATTGCACCACCAGATACACACCATTTTTATGGTGTACGGCGCAGAAGCAGTACTACCCTGCGACATAATACACGACTCACCTCGAGTGCGCCTGTACGAAGAGAAGGAAGCCGAGTTAGATCGGCAGGACAACTTAGATGCCCTGGAGGAGGAGCGCGACGTCGTCAAAGCCCGTTCCGCATTCTATCAGCAGCAGGCTCGACCATATCAAAGAAGAGAAGTGCGGGCCAAAACTTATAATATTGGCGAACTCGTTCTACGCCTACCGGAGAAGAAGAAGGAAAAGCTCAAACCTAAGTGGAAGGGTCCCTTCATTATTGACAAATTTCTCACCGGAGGAGCGTACCGCCTGCGTAATGCATCCGATAACAAACTCGAACCGAACCCATGGAACGCGGCCAGACTCCGGAGATTCTACGCCTAGTGCCGAACTCAATGTTCATCTCCTTACCCCCACTAGTAGAAAAAGGGTCAAACGTGAAGCACATTAGTGCCGGTTTGTATTAGAGCCGGCACAAATGTATACATTAGTGCCGGTTCCAACGGCTAGCCTTTAGCACCGGTTCGTGGCTAACCTTTAGCACCGGTTCGTGCCACGAACCGGTACTAATGAGGGTGGTGGCAGGATGTTGTCAGTCTGGGCCCCCTCTAGCACCTTTAGTACCGGTTCGTGCCACGAACCGGTACTATAGGTCCTCCTGCATATAAACCCTTCGTCCAGCTCGCTCTGTTCTTCCCCTTTCCCTCTCCTCTCCTCTCTGTTCTTCCTCTCCTCCTCGAGCTCATCACACATTTTGCCCAAAATTTGTCAAGATTTGAAGGCCCCATCCATTCAAGTGATCACAAAGGTTAGCAACTTTGTCCTTTCATCTCTCATTGCTAGATTAGCTCTTGCATTGGTTCATATAGTTATTAATTTGTGAGTTTAGTAATTTGGGAGGAAATATATATATGTGCTAGTATTTGATTTATATGCAATTTGAGGTCAAAATACTTAGTTTGCATATGTAGGTGTGGTTTACTTAGTGCCTTCTAAATCTCTGTCGAACCACCGCCGATCACCCGCACCGTCTCGTCAGCCGGCACCACCTTGTGGTGAGCCTCTTGTTCATGAAATTTTATATAAAAATTGATGTTTCTGTGATTTGGATATATAGTTACTCGTATAATAATTATCTTACCCGACGTTGTTTGTTATACATAGTGCCATGGTTTTGATATCCGTCCCGTCGCCCTCGCCCTTGTTATGATTCGGATGTGGTATATTCTCTTTTAAAACTATTTGTTGCATTTCGTGTTTATGACAAATTATGCCCATCAAGTTGACATAGATATTTTTATCTAGGAGGTATGTGAACCGGAAATTCCAACCGACCCTATTGTCGAGAGGTTAAATTTAGTTGAAAGAGAAAACGAGTACTTGAAAGAAAAATTGAAAAGAATTGAGGGGGAGAAGATGGAATTGGAGTTGCATGTTGCCGATGTCGCCGATGATCACAAGATCAAGATGGAGAAAATGCGCTTGAAGATTAGAAAGATTAGAAAATATGCCATCGATAGTGAGGCTTGGTATCATTATGCTGTTGGATCAATTGTTACCTTAGTTGCGATCTTGATCGCATTTGTTGTTGCATTTAAATGCTTTAGCTAGAGAGTTATTTGTTTGTTGCATTTAAGTGTTGTATGAACTTTATGTATGAACTTGTATTAATTTGGTCTATTCGTGTTGTGTAATGAAGATGAGCCGGCAATGGATGTACGATGACCGATGCTCTCCCAGTTCGTTGAGGGCGTGCATACTTTTCTGCTTATGGCTGAGGCAAACAAGCGGGCGGATGGTTTTATGCCTTGTCCATGTGCTGGCTGTAAGAATGGTCGCAATTACTCTACGCCAAGAACCATTCACGCCCACCTGTTTGAGTCCGGTTTCATGCCCCACTATAATGTTTGGACCAAGCACGGAGAAAGAGGGGTTATGATGGAAGACAATGAAGAAGAAGAGGACGACGGCAGCTATCCCGCCATGGGTTCCCTGAATACGATGATACAACAATGGGGAAGAAGCTGAGCCGGTAATGCGGAAGAAGCTGGGCGGCAATGCGGGAAGAAGTTGAAGAAGAGGCATCGATGAGCCCGTTGATGATCTAGGTCGGGCCATTGCCGATGCAAAGAGAAACTGCGCAAGTGATTTGGAGAAGAAGAAGTTGCAGCGCATGTTAGAGGATCACAAAAAATGTTGTACCAATTGCGTGAGGTGACAAGAAAAAGCTGGGCACCACACCGAATTGCTGCAATGGAAGTCGAGAATGGTGTATCCGACAAGGATTTGGAAAGTTGCTGGTAATGATAAAGGATATGCTTCCAAAGGACAACGAATTGCCCGAGAGTACGTCGAAGAAAGAAGGCTGTCTGCCCTCTAGGGTTAGAGGTGCAGAAGATACATGCATGCCCTAATGATTGCATCCTCTACCGCGGTGAGTACGAGGATTTGAACGCTGTGCCGGTATGTGGTGCATTGCGCTATAAGATCAGCCGCGATGAGCATGGTGATGTCGAGGGGCGCCCAGAAGAAGATTCCTGCCAAGGTGATGTGGTATTCTCCTATAATACCACGGTTGAAACGTTGTTCCAAAACAAAGAGCATGCCAAGGCGATGCGATGGCACGAGAAGACCGTAAGAAAGACGGAAAGTTGAGAGTACCAAATGACGGGTCGCAGTGGAGAAAAATTGAAAGAAAGTACGGGAAGGAGTTTGCGAGATGACGCAAGGAGCGTATGGTTTGGTCTAAGCGCAGATGGCATTAATCCTTTTGGGGAGCAGAGCAGCAACCATAGCACCTGGCCTGTGACTCTATGTTTGTATAACCTTCCTCCTTGGTTGTGCATGAAGCGGAAGTTCATTATGATGCCAGTGCTCATCCAAGGCCCTAAGCAACCCGGCAACGACATTGATGTGTACCTAAGGCCATTAGTTGAAGAACTCTTACAACTGTGGAATGGAACAGGTGTACGTCGTGGGATGAGCACATGGGGAAGAATTTGACCTAAAGGCGTTGCTGTTCGTGACCATCAATGATTGGCCTGCTCTCAAGAACCTTTCGTGACAGACAAACAAGGGATACCGGATGCACGCACTGTTTGGATGATACCGACAAAGATATATTTGAATAGTTGTATGAAGAATGTACCAGGGACATCGCCGATTTCTCCCGAGCAGGCATCCCGTAAGAAAGAAAGGCAAGCATTTCAAAGGTGAGGCGGATCACCGGACGAAGCCTCGCCACCGCATCGGTGCTGATGTACATGATATGGTCAAGGATTTGAAGGTGATATTTGGAAAGGTCCTGGCGGACAACCTGTTCCAAAGGACGCCGACGGACGCGCACCCATGTGGAAGAAGAAATCTATATTTTGGGACCTGCCATATTGGAAAGACCTAGAGGTCCGCTCCGCAATCGACGTGATGCACGTGACGAAGAATCTTTGCGTGACCCTGCTTGGCTTCTTGGGCGTGTATGTTGGGGAACGTAGCAGAAATTCAAAATTTTCCTACGTGTCACCAAGATCTATCTATGGAGAAACTTGCAACGAGGGAAGGAGAGTGCATCTACATACCCTTGTAGATCACTAAGCGGAAGCGTTCAAGAGAACGGGGTTGAAGGAGTCGTACTCGTTGTGATCCAAATCACCGGAGATCCTAGTGCCGAACGGACGGCACCTCCGCGTTCAACACACGTACAGCCCGGTGACGTCTCCCACGCCTTGATCCAGCAAGGAGAGAGGGAGAGGTTGAGGAAGAATCCATCCAGCAGCAACACAACGGCGTGGTGGTGGTGGAGGAGCGTGGCAATCCCGCAGGGCTTCGCCAAGCACCAAGGGAGAGGAGGAGGAGGAGAGGCAGGGCTGCACCAAGAGGAGAAGTTCTCATGTGTTGGCAACCCCAAAACCTCAAGTATATATAGGGGGAAAGGGGGCTGCGCCCCCTTTAGGGTTTCCCACCCCCAAGGGGTGCGGCCAGCCCTAGATCCCATCTACGGGGGGCGGCCAAGGGGGGAGGAGTGCCTCCCAAGGCAAGTGGAGGCCTCCCCCTTTAGGGTTTTCCCCTTCCCATGCGCATGGGCCTTGGGGGGCTGGTGCCCCTGGCCCATTAAGGCTAGGGCGCCCCCACAGCCCATGCTACTGTATTGGACGTGGTGGAACAATTTCCGACCTCCGACCCCTCCGAATCCTCCGAACCTTCCGAAGCTTCCGGTACAATACCGAAAAACCCGAACTTTTTCCTAACCCAACAACAACTTTCCATATATAAATCTTTACCTCCGACCATTCCGAACTCCTCGTGACGTCCGGGATCTCATCCGGACTCAACAACATTCGTAACCACATACAAACTTCCTTTATAACCCTAGTGTCATCAAACCTTATGTGTAGACCCTACGGGTTCGGAGACATGTAGACATGACCGAGACGTTCTCCGGTCAATAACCAATAGCGGATCTGGATACCCATATTGGCTCCTACATGTTCCACGATGATCTCATCGGATGAACCACGATGTCAAGGACTCAATTGATCCCGTGATACAATTCCCTTTGTCTAACGGTATTAAACTTGCCCGAGATTCGATCGTCGGTATCCCGATACCTTGTTCAATCTCGCTTCCGCAAGTCTCTTTACTCGTTCGTAACACATCATCCCGTGATCAACCCCTTGGTCACGCAGTACATTATGATGATGTCTTACCGAGTGGGCCCAGAGATACCTCTCCGCTTACACGGAGTGACAAATCCCAGTCTTGATTCGTGCCAACCCAATGACACTTTCGAGATACCGTAGTGCACCTTTATAGCCACCCAGCTTACGCCAGGACGCTTGGTACACCCAAAGCATTCCTACGGTATCCGGAGTTGCACAATCTCATGGTCTAAGGAAATGATACTTGACATTAGAAAAGCTTTAGCATACTAACTACGATCTTTGTGCTAGGCTTAGGATTGTCTTGTCCATCACATCATTCTCCTAATGATGTGATCCCGTTATCAACGACATCCAATGTCCATGGTCGGAAACCGTAACCATCTATTGATCAACGAGCTAGTCAACTAGAGGCTTACTAGGGACATGGTGTTGTCTATGTACCCACACATGTATCTGAGTTTCCTATCAATAAAATTATAGCATGGATAATAAACGATTATCATGAACAGGGAAATATAATAATAACTAATTTATTATTGCCTCTAGGGCATATTTCCAACAGTCTCCCACTTGCACTAGAGTCAATAATGTAGTTCACATCGCCATGTGATCAACACTCATAGGTCACATCGCCATGTGACCAACATCCAAAAAGTTTACTAGTGTCTGTAAACTATTTCACATCATCATGTGATTAAGACTCAATGAGTTCTGAGGTTTGATCATGTTTTGCTTGTGAGAGAGGTCTTTAGTCAACGGGTCTGAACCTTTCAGATCCGTGTGTGCTTTGCAAATTTCTATGTCACATTGTAAACGCTGCTTCCACGCTCCACTTGGATCTATTCCAAATGGTTGCTCCACTATACGTATCCGGTTTGCTACTCAGAGTCATTCGGATAGGTGTTAAAGCTTGCATCGACGTAACCCTTTACGTCGAACTCTTTATCACCTCCATAATCGAGAAACATGTCCTTTATTTACTCCAAGGACAATTTTGACCGCTGTCCAATGATCCATTCCTGGATCATTCTTGTACCCCTTGACTGACTCATGGCATGGCACACTTCGGGTGCGGTACACAGCATAGCATACTATGGAGCCTACGTCTGAAGCGTAGGGGACGGCCTTCGTCCTTTGTCTCTCTTCTGCCGTGGTCGAGCTTTTAACTCTTAACTTCATACCTTACAACTCAGGCAAGAACTCCTTCTTTGACTGATCCATCTTGAACACCTTCAAGATCATGTCAAGGTATGTGCTCATTTGAAAGTATTATTAAGCATTTTGATCTATCTTATAGATCTTGATGCTTATTGTTCAAGTAGCCTAATCCAGGTTTTCTATTGAAAATCATCTTTCAAATAACCCTATTTGCTTTCCAGAAATTCCACATCATTTCTGATCATCAATATGTCAACAACATATACTCATCAGAAATTCTATAGTGCTCCCACTCACTTCTTTGGAAATACAAGTTTCTCATAAACTTTGTATAAACCCAAAATCTTTGATCATCCTATCAAAGTGCATATTCCAACTCCGAGATGCTTACTCCAGTCCTTAGAAGGATCGCTGGAGCCAGCATACCTTTTAGCATCCTTAGGATCGACAAAAACTTCCTGATTGTATCACATACAACCTTTCCTTATGAAGACTGGTAAGGAAACTCGTTTTGACATCCATCTGCCAGATTTCATAAATGCAGCTAATGCTAACATGATTCCGACGGACTTAAGCATCGCTACGGATGAGAAAATCTCATCGTAGTCAACTCTTTGAACTTGTGAAAAACTCTTCGCCACAAGTCGAGCTTCATAGACGGTGATATTACTGTCCACGTCCGTCTTCTTCTTAAAGATCCATTCATCTCAATGGCTTGCCGATCATCGGGCAAGTCCACCAAAGTCCATGGATCCTTTCTCAGATTTTATGGCCTCGAGCCATTCGTCGAATCCGGGCCCACCATCGCTTCTCCATAGCTCGAGGTTCATTGTTGTCTAGCAACATGACCTTCAAGACAGGATTACTGTACCACTCGAAGTAGTACGCATCCTTGTCACCCCACGAGGTACGCCGGTGACTTGATCCAAACTTCATGATCACTATCATAAGCTTCTACTTCAATTGGTGTAGGTGCCACGGAACAACTTCCTGTGCCCTGCTACACACTAGTTGAAGTGATGGTTCAATAACCTCATCAAGTCCCCACCATCCTCCCACTCAACTTTTCGAGACGAACTTTTCCTCGAGAAAGGACCCGATTCAAGAAACAATCCCTATTGCTTCCGGATCTGAATTAGGAGGTATACCCAACTGTTTTGGGTGTCCTATGAAGATGCATTTTGTCCGCTGGGTTCGAGCTTATCAACCTGAAACTTTTCCACATAAGCGCCGCAGCCCCAAACTTTTAAGAAACGACAACTTAGGTTTCTCCAAACGGTGTCGTCTCAACGGAATTACGTGGTGGCCCATTAAAGTGAGTGCGGTTGTCTCTAATGCCTAACCCATGAACGATAGTGGTAATTCGATAAGAGATATCATGGTACGCACCATATCCAATAGAGTGCAACTATGATGTTCGGACACACCATCACACTATGGTGTTCCAGGCGGTACTAGTTGTGAAACAATTTCCACAATGTCTCAATTGTGTACCAAACTCGCAACTCAGATATTCATCTCTATGATCACATCACATACATTTTATCCTCTTGTCACGAAGATCTTCAACTTCACTCTGAAATTACTTGAACCTTTCAATAATTCAGACTTGTGTTTCATCAAGTAAATATACTCAACATCTACTCAAATCATCTGTGAAGTAAGAACATAACGATATTCACTGCATGCCTCAGCACTCATTGGACCTCACACATCAAAATGTGTTACTTCCAACAAGTTGCTATCTTGTTCCATTTTACTGAAAAACGAGGCTTTTAGTCATCTTGCCCATGTGGTGTGATTTGCATATCTCAAGTGATTCAAAATCAAGTGAGTCCAAACGATCCATCTGCATGGAGTTTCATCATGCGTATACACCAATAGACATGGTTTGCATGTCTCAAACTTTTCAAAAACGAGTGAGTCCAAAGATCCATCAACATGGAGCTTCTTTATGCGTTTTACACCAATATGACTTACATGGCAGTGCCACAAGTAAGTGGTACTATCATTACTATCTTATACCTTTGGCATGAAAATGTGTATCACTACGATCGAGAGTCAATAAACCATTCATTTAGGTGCAAGACCATCGAAGGTATTATTCAAATAAATAGAGTAACCATTATTCTCCTTAAATGAATAACCGTATTGTGATAGACATAATCCAATCATGTCTATGCTCAACGCAAACAACAAATGCAATTATTTAGGTTTAACACCAATCTTGTTGGTAGAGGGAGCGTGCGATGCTTGATCACATCAAGCTTGGAAAAATTTCCAACACATATCGTCAGCTCACCTTTAGCTAGTCTCCGTTTATTCCGTAGCTTTTATTTCGAGTTACTAACACTTAGCAATCGAACCGGTATCTTAATACCCTGGTGCTACTAGGAGTACTAGTAAAGTACACATTAACATAATGTATATCCAATATACTTCTATCGACCTTGCCAACCTTCTCATCTACCAAGTATCTAGGGTAATTCTGCTCCAAAGGCTGTTCCCTTATTACGAAGCACTTAGTCTCGGTTTGGGTTCAACCTTGGGTTTCTTCACCGGAGCAGCAACTGATTTGCCGCTTCATGAAGTGTCCCTTCTTGCCCTTGCCCTTCTTGAAACTAGTGGTTTCACCAACCATCAACAATTGATGCTCCTTCTTGATTTCTACTTTCGCGTGTCAAACATCGTGAATACCTCAAGGATCATCATATCTATCCTTGATATGTTATAGTTCATCACGAAGCTCTAGCAGCTTGGTGGCAATGACTTTGGAGAAACATCACTATCTCATCCGGAAGATCAACTCCCACTCGATTCAAGTGATTGTTGTACTCAGACAATCTGAGCACAAGCTCAACGATTGAGCTTTTCTCCTTAATTTGTAGGCTAAGAAAATCGCCGGAGGTCTCATACCTCTTGACGTGGGCACGAGCCTGAAATCCTAATTTCAGCCCTCAAACATCTCATATGTTCCGTGACATTTCAAAACGCCTTTGGTGCCTCAACTCTAAACCGCTTAACTGAACTATCACGTAGTTATGAAAACGTGTATGTCCGATGTTCGCAACATCCACAAACGACGCTTGGGGTTCAGCACACTGAGCGGTGCATTAAGGACATAAGCTTTCTCTGTCCGCATAAACGCTCATCACAACTTTCAACTATATTTTCTCTAGGAACATATCTAAACAGTGGAACTAAAGCGCGAGCTTTTACATAATTTGCAAAAGGTCTTTTGACTATGTTCAAGATAATAAAGTTCATCTTATGAACTCCCACTCAGATAGACATCCTCTGGTCATCTAAGTGATTATATGATCCGAGTCAACTAGGCCGTGTCCGATCATCACGTGAGACGGACTAGTCATCATAGGTGAACATCTTCATGTTGATCGTATCTACTATACGACTCATGCTCGACCTTTCGGTCTCGTGTTCCGAGGCCATGTCTGTACATGCTAGGCTCGCAAGTTAACCCTAAGTGTTTCAAGGTGTAAATCTGTCTTACACCCGCTGTATGTGAACGTAAGAATCCATCACACCCGATCATCACGTGGTGCTTAGAAGCGACGAACTTTAGCAACGGTGCACAGTTAGGGGGAACACTTTCTTGAAATTTTAATGAGGGATCATCTTATTTACTACCGTCGTTCTAAGCAAATAAGATGCATAAACATGATAAACATCACATGCAATTATATAGTAGTGACATGATATGGCCAATATCATATAGCTCCATTGATCTCCATCTTCGGGGCTCCATGATCATCATCGTCACCGGGATGGCACCATGATCTCCATCATCATGATCTCCATCATCGTGTCTTCATGAAGTTGTCTCGCCAACTATTACTTCTACTACTATGGCTACCGGTTAGCAATAAAGTAAAGTAATTACATGGCGTTGTTTAATGACACGCAGGTCATACAATAGATAAAGACAACTCCTATGGCTCCTGCCGGTTGTCATACTCATCGACATGCAAGTCGTGAATCCTATTACAAGAACATGATCAATCTCATACATCACATATCATTCATCACATTCTTCTTGGCCATATCACATCACATAGCATACCCTGCAAAAACAAGTTAGACGCCCTCTAATTGTTGTTTGCATGTTTTACGTGGCTGCTATGGGTTTCTAGCAAGAACGCTTTCTTACCTCAAAACCACAACGTGATATGCCAATTGCTATTTACCCTTCATAAGGACCCTTTTCATCGAATCCGTTCCGACTAAAGTGGGAGACGGCACCCGCTAGCCACCTTATGCACCAAGTGCATGTCGATCGGTGGAACCTGCCTCACGTAAGTGTACGTGTAAGGTCGGTCCGGCCGCTTCATCCCACAATACCATCAAACAAGATTGGACTAGTAACGGTAAGCATATTGAACATCATCAACACCCACAACTACTTTGTGTTCTACTCGTGCAAAGAATCTACGAATAGACCTAGCTCATGATGCCACTGTTGGGGAACGAGCAGAAATTCAAAATTTTCCTACGTGTCACCAAGATCTATCTATGGAGAAACTAGCAACGAGGGAAGGAGAGTGCATCTACATACCCTTGTAGATCGCTAAGAGGAAGCGCTCAAGAGAACGGGGTTGAAGGAGTCGTGCTGTCGTGATCCAAATCACCGGAGATCCTAGTGCCAAACGGACGGCACCTCCGCTGCTCAACACACGTACAGCCCGGTGACGCCTCCCACGCCTTGATCCAGCAAGGAGAGAGGAGAGGTTGAGGAAGACTCCATCCAGCAGCAACACAACGGCGTGGTGGTGGTGGAGGAGCGTGGCATCCCAGCAGGCTTCGCCAAGCACCAAGGGAGAGGAGGAGGAGGAGAGGCAGGGCTGCACCAAGAGGAGAAGTTCTCATGTGTTGGGAGCCCCAAAACCTCAAGTATATATAGGGAAAGGGGCTGCGCCCCCTTTAGGGTTTCCCACCCCAAGGGTGCGGCCAGCCCTAGATCCCATCTAGGGGGCGGCTAAGGGGAGGAGTGCCTCCCAAGTCAAGTGGAGGCCTCCCCTTTAGGGTTTTCCCTTCCCATGCGCATGGGCCTTGGGGGCTGGTGCCCCTGGCCCATTAAGGCTAGGGCCCCTACAGCCCATGCTACTGTATTGGACGTGGTGGAACAATTTCCGGACCTCCGACCCCTCCGAATCCTCCGAACCTTCCGAAGCTTCCGGTACAATACCGAAAAACCCAACTTTTTCCTAACCCAACAACAACTTTCCATATATAAATCTTTACCTCCGACCATTCCGAACTCCTCGTGACGTCCGGGATCTCATCCGGACTCAACAACATTCGGTAACCACATACAAACTTCCTTTATAACCCTAGCGCCATCGAACCTTATGTGTAGGCCCTACGGGTTCGGAGACATGTAGACATGACCGAGACGTTCTCCGGTCAATAACCAATAGCGGATCTGGATACCCATATTGGCTCCTACATGTTCCACGATGATCTCATCGGATGAACCACGATGTCAAGGACTCAATTGATCCCGTATACAATTCCCTCTGTCTAACGGTATTGAACTTGCCCGAGATTCGATCGCCGGTATCCCGATACCTTGTTCAATCTCGCTTCCGCAAGTCTCTTTACTCGTTCCGTAACACATCATCCCGTGATCAACCCCTTGGTCACATTGTGCACATTATGATGATGTCTTACCGAGTGGGCCCAGAGATACCTCTCCGCTTACACGGAGTGACAAATCCCAGCCTTGATTCGTGCCAACCCAATGCAGACACTTTCGGAGATACCTGTAGTGCACCTTTATAGCCACCCAGTTACGCCAGACGCTTGGTACACCCAAAGCATTCCTACGGTATCCGGAGTTGCACAATCTCATGGTCTAAGGAAATGATACTTGACATTAGAAAAGCTTTAGCATACTAACTACGATCTTTGTGCTAGGCTTAGGATTGGGTCTTGTCCATCACATCATTGTCCTAATGATGTGATCCCGTTATCAACGACATCCAATGTCCATGGTCGAAACCTGTAACCATCTACTGATCAACGAGCTAGTCAACTAGAGGCTTACTAGGGACATGGTGTTGTCTATGTACCCACACATGTATCTGAGTTTCCTATCAATACAATTATAGCATGGATAATAAACGATTATCATGAACAGGGAAATATAATAATAACTAATTTATTATTGCCTCTAGGGCATATTTCCAACAGTGTATGGGAAGACAAAAGATACACCTGAGGCACGGAGGACCAGCAACGATGCACGGAGAAGACGACATATATCGTGGTCATGCAAGCTACGCCTTACCAAAGAAGAGAAGGAAATCTTCTTTGAATGCCTGCTCAAGATTAAGGTACCGTCGGCTTCTCGTCGAATATAAAGGGAATAATAAACATGGCAGAGAAAAGTTCCGAACCTAAAGTCTCATGACTGCCACGTGATTATGACGCAATCGCTTCGTTGCATTGAGGGGCTTCTACCGAAAAACGCTCGATTTGCCATTGTGAAGCTATGTGCATTTCTCAATGCAATCTCTCGGAAGGTAATCGCCCGAAATCATACCAAGGTTACAAAATGATTTGGTGCAATGTCTTGTCGGTTTCGAGTTGGTGTTCCCACCATCCTTCTTCAACATCATGACACACGCCCTAGTTCACCTATGCGAAGAGATTAACGTTTTGGGTCCTGTATTTCTACACAATATGTTCCCTTTGAGAGGTTCATGGAGTCTTAAAGAAATATGTTCATAACCGTGCTAGGCCGAAGGAAGCATCTCCAAGGGCCATCAAAATGAGGAGGTCATTGAGTTTTGTATTGACTTTATTCCTGACCTTAAGCCGATTGGTGTTCTGAATCGCGCATAAGGGCAGATCGATGGAAAAGGCACGCTAGGAGGGGAACAAATAATATGTATGGACGGACATTCTCTCACCAAGCACACTACACAGTTCTATAGAATTCGCCTTGGTGGCTCCGTATATGGATGAACACAAGAATTTGCTACGCTCCAAACACCGGAGCGGTCTCGATGACTGGATTACACGTGAACAAACCAGAGTTTCGCCACTGGTTGCGATACGCATACCATGCATGACACCTCTATTGAAGATGACCTGTACTTGCTGTCCCAGCTACCATCTTCAATATAATGACTTTCAAAGGGTACGAGATAAATGGTAATACATTTTACACGATCGCCCAAGATAAGAAGAGCACCCACCAAAACAGTGGTGTCCGCTTTGATGCAGAAACCAAGACGGGAAAGGAAACATATTATGGTTATATACAGGACATATGGGAACTTGACTATCGACGTGGTTTAAAGGTCCCTTTGTTTTGGTGCAAATGGGTCAATATGACACGAGGCGGGTAACGGAAGACCCGCAGACGGAATGACAACAAAGGATCTCAACAATCTTATGTGTGCAGACGAACCATTCGTCCTAGCCAATGATGTGGCACAGGTTTTCTATGTGAAGGACATGTCTACCAAGCCAAGAAAAGAAAAGATAAGGAAGCGAATGCATCGTCGATGAGCCAAAGCGGCACATAGTTCTTTCTCGAAAGAGAAACATCGTGGGAGTGGATGACAAGACAGACAAGTCGAAGATTATGAAAAGTTTGATGAAATTTCTCCATTCACAGTGAATATTGACCCGAGCATCCCGTTAAATGATGAAGATTTTCCATGGTTACGGTGCAAAGGGACACACGCTGAAGAAAAGTTTCACACCCAAAGATCTGGGATGTGATCGGCTTCACTATCATCACTTTCTTCTGTTTTCACACCCGAGGGGAATCTCTGTAATAGTTAGGGTAGTTATGTGTTTTGGCATTTGAAACGCCAAGAAATTTTATGTGCAAACAAATTCTTTCATGCCTTTACTGATTTTTAAAGTTAAATTATTCACAAACTAGTGATTCACACTAATTTCAAATAATTCAAAATTTAAACTATTCAAATTTGAAAACTACGAGCACTAACAGAATGTTTGTAATTTTTGTACCTAAAGCAAAAATATTCACAAAGAAACTCTAAATACACAAAAAACAACACAAAAATAAATAAAGCAAAAGAAAAGACGCCTACTAGGCCGTGCGGCCTGCATACGACTAGAAACCCAACCTGTGTTGGGCCAGGATGCAGGCCCGCAAAGGCCAAGTGGGCCAACAGGCAACAAAGAACACGAGGCCCAGAGGGCCTGCTTTGAGAGGAGCTCGAGAGAGCGACCGCACGGGGTTTATAAACCAGTGCGGTCGCCTCGACTAGCGAGGTGGGACTAAACTTGCCAAGACCGCACCTGCGCTAAGCAAGACACCCTTTAGTACCGGTGGTGGCACAAACCGGTACTAAAGGGGGCTTTTAGTACCGGTTTGTGCCACCACCCGGTACTAAAGGGGTCGCTTCCGCTGCTTGGGCTGGTCAAAACAGATTTTAGTACCGTTGGTGGCTCCAACCGTACTAAAGGTGCCTTCTATATATACAACACTTGAAAAATTTCATTCTCCTCTGTTTCTTCCTGTGTTACCCATTGAACCGCCCGCCCCGATCGATCGACGCCGTCACCAACCCGCTGCCGCCGCCGCCCCGTCCCGTCCCGTCGCCGCCCTCGTCGCCGTCGCCGCCCTCCTCGCCGTCGCCGCCCTCGTCCCCCTCGCCGCCCTCGTCTCCGTCGCCGCCCGGGCCCTTCCCGTCGCGCCCTCCCTGCGTCGCCGCCCAGCATCACGCCTGCCCGTCGCTGCCCCCCCCGTCGCCTCGCCGTCGCCGTCGCCCGCTGTGAGCTCTCCCCTCTAACCCTCTCCCTCACCCCGGCGGCCACCATGGGCGCCGCCCCGAGCCCATACACACACACACAAGCATGATGAACACACACACACATACACGATATATTTAATTAGTTTAGATTTTGTATGTTTAATTAGTTTAGATTTTTAGATTATTGTTTTTTCACTAGTATATATGTATGAATGCATGTTAGATGGATATAATTAGTGTTTAATTAGTATGGAATTTTTTATATAATGTTGTTTTTTGTTTTTAATGGATGTATAGAAATTGTTTTTATGTTTTTAGTGTTAGATGCTTAATTAGTATGAAATAGTATATAGATTTTTGAAATAGTAGAAATGTTATAAATTTTAGTTTTCAAAATCCAATCATTAAAAAATATTATTTTTTATGGGCATATAGCTAGTATTTGTTATCGACGATGCCCGCCCGCATCCTCGCTATCGACCGTCCTCGCGACGACGCCCAGCCGCCCATGTCCGGACTGGCTCCGCTGGCTGGCACTGGAGGTACTGCTCGAGGGCGCGCCGCTTGATGAGGAACCCGCCCCGGGTCCCGCGTCGACCCTGATCTCGCTTTGGTGGCGTTCACGTGGCCAGTCTTGGTGCGGAGGGACCCGGCCCGCCGGAGGAGGTACGTCGCCGTGTCGGGGAGGAGGACGAGCACGCCCATCTCTACATGGTTGCGTTAGAGGCGGCAGGTTCTCCAATACCGGCAAGTATCTTCAGGATCTCACATCAGCTATGATCCTGTGAGGGTTCCTTCTCTTTGGGTGTCCACCGCCATGACGCAGAACCGCGAGTGTCCTAGATTCTTCTCGTAGTATTCGATCTTTAATTAGCTGGCCAGTGATGTACTATTCAATATTATATATTATTCGAGACGATGTATTCGAGATTGTATCTATTATTCTAGACAAAGTATTCAGATTATATCTATTATTCGAGACGATGTAATTTGAATACTAAATTGTTTTATATTTCTTTTGAATTAGTTAAATAAAAGCTATGGCGCATAATACCGACAGAGAGGGAGAACAGACCGTGTTCGATATGATACGCGGGCCAGATGATAATCAGAATGAAGAAGATTATGACGACTCCGAATTTCTAAACAACACCGGAGAGGGTGATATGATATTCGATCGCGACGACCGAATTGATGAAGTCATGAACTACGATTATGATGATGACGAAGAACATGTTGATCCTGAAACAACAATGACCGGCGAGGTATATATATTTATATAAGCCGGTTTTTGGTGATCATCACATGTTTTAAATGACTTGAAGATATATTAATGAATCGATCTTTGTTCTTTCAGCCATCCGGTCGAGCAAATCTTCGAGCAAAAGGACTAAACGAGGCCGAACAAAAAGTTGAAGGAGGGCGAAAGTACAATATCGAGGCGTCGACCTAATGGCTAACCATTAGCGCCTAAGAAGATTGCGGACAAGTTCATTCGTCAGTGCGGAGTTCTTGTGAAGGACCAACTCCCGATCTCCCTTCAAGAATGGAGAGAGCCAACAAACGACAAAGGACAAAAAGGCAAAGAGGACGCTGCTCCACGTCCAGATGTTACTTTTGTCGACTAGAATAAAAAGATCTGCTTTGGGATACTCTCATGGAACATTTCACCCTACCAGATCATTTCACAGAAGCAGATGTGCAGAAAGTCAAGGACGCTGCTCTTAGGAAGATGGCGGTTGCATTCAAGAACCACAAGAATTGTGAATGGGACAAGTACGCTCAAGGAGGAAGGAAGACTCCAGATTCGAGGGAACACTAGAGAACCAACGTGCTCATTGGGACGATTTCGTGAAATTCAAGGATTCAGAATTAGCTAAGGAACGGTCGAGAATAAACAAGAAGAATGCCAAAAAAGGATAAGTTCCATAAGTCTGGGGCCAGGTGGCTGCGCGGTGGCAATGCCTAAGTGGGATAAGTCTGAGAAAGAGATGGAGGATGCAGGTGCCACTCCGGTTACTAAGAGCTGGCCCCCAGTGGTCGGGACTTGGTTCTATGCGCATGGGGGCGTTGGATCCAAGACAGCAATGTTTCGACGAGGGCAAGTCTGAAGGGAGCCGACGATGCGATACTTGTTGCAATAGAAGAGGCACGATCGGGGTGTTCCAGCCCAACAGAGAGAACGACGAGCTTACGCGTGCCTGGAAATCCTGAACACCCGGAAGAACATGAGGCAAGGGCGCTATTCCGTGGTATGAGGGTTTTCAGACTGGAACAACGACTACAGGAACCCGTGTGAGAAAGAAGATTGCGGAGGAGAAGAAGAGGAAGATGGAGGAGGAGCAGAGGAAGCGGGACTATGAACGCCTTCAAGGCCTAGAAGAAAGTCAAGCGGAATTGGCAGTCAAATTCCAGCGGCAGCAGGAACAGATCGACTCACTTAGCCAGCAAAGGGGGTCTCAGCAGCTGCAGCAGCTAGCGGATGAACCATCATTGGATAGCACTGCCCCATCCATGCAGAGAAGCAGCGTGGGTTCCGCCCCGGACGACGCAATGCTGGGTAGATACCCCGTGGATGACATCACGGAGAACACTAGCTGCGAGCTACACGTCAAAATGAAGAACATATCCATGAAGGTGGCGGACGGAGAAGATTTTCCAGTTACCCCCAAAGCAGCCTACCATTGCATCCCGATTCCAGAGGGCTATGCTCGTGTCATGGTTGACGAGGTGGTGCAGC